>JANAVB010010470.1:0-14331 GCA_029216955.1 Iris pallida | reverse complement strand
TCATTTTAACCTATTAAACACTGTTAATTACATGTAATTAAACCTCTAACTTGTTCTCCTATATAAATTATAATGGTGTGTCGAAATTGGTTTGATTTTGATGTAATTTGAGGCTAAATACTGAGAATGCAATGAGGGACTGTTAAGTGATATTATTAAACTGATTTTGGGTATTTGTTTGAACTGTTGTTTCAACATATGAAGTCTGAGTTTATTGGACTATTTTAAACTGTGTTTGGGTTTCTTATTTAACTGATTTTTATGTCCCTTCAATATGAAACTGAGAATGAGGTGCTAGGCTGAAAACTGAGATTTTGAGTTCACTTGTGAACTGTTTTGGGGTTGTTTCAAACTGAAATATGTGTTCTTATATGTGGTATTAACCTAGACATTTTGTTTGGACTGTGTTGAACTAAATTTGGGTTTGTTTTGATGTGTTGTGGGCTCAAATTCTGAGATTTAAGCTAGGGACTGAAAAACTGGGAAATTGTTACTGTTAAACTGTTTTTGTGGATTCTTTGTGAACTAATGTATTTGTTCCTTCAATGTATTTTAACCTGGGCATTAGTTGAACTGTTAAAACTGATTTTACACTAACCTACACACTAATGTGTATCACACAAGCTAGCTCACTCCCTGTTTGTCTTTTGTTCACTGTTCAGTTTTCACACATACTATCCACATACCCTCACTTAACTGTTATACACCCGTGTACCACCACACACATGAGCCCCTTTATACATATGTATATATTCATATGTATTAACATAATGTTGTATGGTATACACTTTAGCCTAACACTCTAGCCCACCACACACACACATGCCTCACTTGAGTACACTCTTCACACACATGTCCATGTTCAATCTCTCACTAATACACACACACACTTCCACTTGGACATATGTACTTGTGCCCCCTCTCTATATACATATGCATATATATATGTAATGTCAATATAATGTTGTATATGGTTCAATAGGAGCCTATATACTAATAAGTGTTTCCATAATAGCTGTGTAGGCTATGTTATTTTGAATAGCCACATCAATATGTAATTTCCTATTAGCTTATATAAATAGATATATGTGTATTCCTATATTAGGGTATATTATGATATCTATGTTTATCATATATTAGATATATATGTGTTATGTATATAAATGTTTTGAAGGTTGATTTAGCATGGTTTTGCCTATTGGCCTATGGTATAGCTTATTAGCCTATGGCCTATGGTTGTGTTTGCTTAGCTAGTGAGTCTAGTTTAGACTTGTTTAGTCTTGTTAGACTTAGAATAGCCTTGTTAGACCTAGATTAGACTAGTTGACTTAAGTTTGACTTGGTTGACCTAGTTTGACTTCTAGGGTTGACCAGAGTTGACCAAGAGTTGACTTTGGTCTAAATTGACCTAGATTCATGTAGAATCCATTGATTTGCATCTTATTATCATTGTAGACTCATAGTGACTTGTACTGTGCTATAGGAGACAGACACCACTCCTCGGACAGTATATATTCTCTCAGATTCACCGGTTACAGGCGAGTACATTCTCTGATCATTTCATATCTTATTTAGGATTATATTTCCTGCTTTAGATTACTTTACATGATGCTGACACGTTGGAAACACGGATTAGTACTATATGGATCTGGTTGTGCGATGTTATCCCCTTAGTGGATACATCGGGTATTCGTGTTCGTGTACTTTATCAGAAACATCGTGTACTCTTTGTATTTGTTACATTCGTGTACGAAACGTGTGAATCGTGTATAATCATGTATTCACATGACCTTCGTGTACAATAACATAACGTAGCTGGATCTTTGTGTATTGATTGGGGCGGGGGAGTGGAAGTGGTTATGTATTCAATCCAGTAGATTACTCGTGTATAAACCTCTGTAGATTACTCGTGTATAACATCGTGCCGTCTACATAACCATCTTATGCTCTGAATCACTAGACACTGTTAGTTCTCTATATACTGTAGCTATTTATTTACAGTCTTTCCTGTTTATCATATTATTCTTCAGATCCTGTATCTTACTCTCTAGTATGTTTATATTTCCTAACCAATTATGATTTTGTTGAGATGTACTGTACTCGCTCCCATCCTGACTGGACCTGTTGAAAATATTACAGTGAATGATGAGGCTCTGGTGTCTATCCCTCTTGGTGCAGCATTAGACATCATTAGTGACTTGGACATGCTAGCAGTTGATGATACTTCCCTAGATTAGGATGTCTTTATCTTCTGGATTCTGTATGGAGTTTCTGAGATATTATTTGGATATGTACTTATTTAGACACTTAGAACTCTGGGTTGTATCTCTGTGTTTTCATTTCTGGATATTTATCTATCTTTCCTTTCACGTTCTACCTTAGATGTGGTTGAGTTATATTCTGTTATGTCACCCCCATTCGGGGAGTATAACTGTATATTACCCTTATCTGTTAGATGTTATGACCTAGGACAGCGTTCTACCGTCGACACAGCGGTGTAGGCTGGGCGTTGTTACGTCCTCGTACCCTCACAGTGGGTGCGGGTCGTGACAACGGGTTATGGCAGATTTGGTCCGGACGGCGTGTGGGTGATGACTGTAGGCTGGCTCGGCCTCCGGCATAGAGGAGTTCGAGTTCTCGGCCTTGTCAGAAGTGGTTAAGGCGGTGGGGCTTGACGACCGTGGTCGAGAAGACGACGATGACAGGTCCTATGAAGGTAGGGGTCATCGGCGCAGCTCGACGCTTGCCGTACATGAAGAGGTCGGGTGGCCGGCTCTGGTAAGTTAGAATTAGGGTTTTGTTATTCTGGATTTGGGGTGGTGCTTGGCCTTGGTTGGGCGGGGTTTGATGGTGGTGACAGTGGTGGTAGCTGATAGAGGTACAGGTAAAGGTGGTGATCGGTAGAAAGTGTGTGGTACGGACGGTTGGTCGCATAGGTGATGGAGATGGCTACGACGATGGTCGGTCATGGAGGAAGGGGAAGTCAGGGCCAGGGGAGGCCCTGGCCCAGGACAGGCCGGACGACGGCCCAGGGCCCCCTGACGAAAGGGGGCACCAACATGGAACTGTCTATAATAGAACTAGTATGTATCATATAACTTTTTTTAACAAAAAATATTGTGGTGCAGTAGTTACAATGCTAGACTTGTATATAAGAGGTCTTTGGTTTAAATCTTGACTACAACAAAATTTTGTTTTATTTATACTTTTTTTTACATTATGTATGGGGCCTATTTAGGAAATTTTACCTCGGGCCCCCAATTGCTCAGGACCGGCCCTGGTCAGGGCGAAGGAGGAGGTTGGAGATATAGCGGTGTGGCCTGAGCTAGTGGCAGCAAGGAATCGAAAAGTGGTGGATCTGGGAAGCTCCGGCAGCGCGGGTGCTGTGGAGATCCGGTGGAGTGGCTAATGCGGCTATGACGGAGGACTGGAACGAAGGCTCGGCCAGGGGAGACAGTAGCCAAAATTAGGGTTAGGGTTTGTGCCTTGGCGTCGGTTGTATCGGACATGTGTTCGTGGTTTTGGGATGGGTGTCCGAGGTGTCGGACACGGAGTTGAACATGTATTTGTAATAGAAGTAATAAGAAGGAAGAGATAGACACGGACACGGTGCACGCACCAATGGTTTGTGTTGATGGTTGATGTTTGTGGCATGGAATTGAGAGCAGAAAGTTGGGTTGTAAGCGAAAGGTAGAGATGAGCTCTCCTTATATAGGGGAAGGACTCCTAATTAGATAAGGAGTAAATTCATAATAGACAAAGCTTTCCCTTTATTTAAATCAAATATAAAATTTTAAACACTAGGTTAATTTAATTTTAAAACCACTAATGGATAACTATATTAATTTAAATCAACATCTAATATTTATCAAAAGTTTATATCTTATAAATTCAAATCAAATTAAATAAGCGATAAACATAACAACTTTAAAATAATATTTAATTTTATCAAATAATTTCAATCACCTATTTTCAAACCAACACAATAAATAATTTTAAAACATTGTTTTATTAATCCAAAATTCTTTTTAAAATGATTTTAACAAATCTTTTTACTACTAGAAATTATTTATGTTTTTTCCAAAACCACTTTCGAAGTCCATATTTAGAAAGTCCAAAAACTAACATCTTTCGTAATACAAAATAATCGATCTCGAGAATAAATATTTTTAAAATCAAATAGTATTTTTCAAACCATAAAGTTTAAACTAGTTTTGAAATACAAAACATCTTTCAAGAAGTTTCGACGAAAATTACTCTTTGTCACGCCCCAGTACCGAAATACGGAGACGGACTAGGCCAGCTACTCCACATGAGGTGCGTAACGTCATACGGCGATCGTGGCTGTCGAGAGACTAGGGGGTACATGCTACAATCAAGTCTCCTATGGTCCCACAGAGTTCTATGTCTCAATCAATCAAGTCACGTCAGCAATTAAATGAACATTAAAGATAAAGCAGTAAGGCGTCCCCGACGCTTCATCAAAATGGTCATGAGAGACTAGCTTTATAATTTAGCTATCTCAGAGAGTCAGAAGTACAAAATTATACACAGCTGCAGTCTGTTTAATTACAATTATGTACTGACACAAAATATCGAGTAATCCGGCTAACAGGTGCCGGTGGCTAAACGCCGCAAAAGTATAAGCAGGAGTGGTGAAGAAGAAACCCACTCGAGTCCCCGAACCGCCATGCTCCTAGTATACATCATGGATGTCAGGAAGGAAGATCGTGTCCTCCGGCTCTGCTACGAGATCTGGCCAAACAAAACCAGCGGGGTCATCCCCGAATAGCAAGTACCGCCAAAGGGGCACAAGCGTTAAGATTAAAACCCAGCTAATAGAATGATTGATAATAGTAATACTTATGCTACTATTATAGAGTAACACAACATCTTCGAACCCATATAGCACCCTTACAACCAAACAAGGACAAAAGGTGCCGCATGGAGTCGGGACGTGTCGTACTCTATAACTTTCACATAAGTTAAAAGGTATAAACAATAAAATCTCCTGATCGTGACTTCGGTCGATAGCCTATCGCAGCACAATAACCAACCCAACAATCAAACAAGAACATGGGTTGGATCATGTACCATGATAGGCCATGTTCCTCAGTCATTCACAGAAATAACACTTCACAACCATAATAGGTCTTCCGTTCATAACTTTGGTCCACAGCCGGTCATAGCACGATAACCAACCCAACAATCAAACAAGAACATGGGTTGGATCACGTACCATGACAGTCCGCTTTCCTCAGTTATTCACGGAAGGTAATAGGATACAAGCAAGTCGTTTTCACGGCCAATCAAGCCTACGAGTTTCTAGTGGGACGAGGTTATCCTCGCGTCATGTTATTAGAAAATCCTCAGATCGTATATTTCCAGCAAGGCTAGCCAACCCAGGGGTTCGCGTAGACAGGTATGATTGAGCACAGGTCCCTCGTAAGGCCACCTTGCTAAAACATATAATATATAGCAAGAATTAATCGGATACAGTCATCCACTCGTTGCAGATGACACAGTATCCGTGGAGACCAGCCGGCGCGTCGAGACAAGATCTCAAGGCGGCTGGTATAACACGATCTCGGGATTTTGCCCTCCCCATGCATCTAGTATGTTTAGTTGCCTAATTTAACCCTAGGTGAAATCTTGGACTCACATGCTGTGGCCTGCATAATTATCCCCCCTAAAGTCGTACTTTAGTACGAGTACCCCAAAGAGGATCCATGTCAATCAGTATGTCAACATGTGCTACCCTCCTTAGTGTAATGCATCATTGCAAATACGCCACGTGGAGTTACGAGTCATTTGTCGAGCATGAACAAGAATTGGGACATTCAGGTACAGGTATCGGGTAGGAACACTTTGTTCTCCGGGGTCACATTAGTGCTCATATCATGCTCGGGACAAAAGGCGTAAGGATATAAAATGGGCATATAATATCTGATAAAATATCAAAAGCGTACGTACAAAAGCATGCACGCTCAAGGGGAGCTACGTGCGTGAAAAGTCACGCAGGCTCACTCAAGGCAGCGTGCGTGAAAAGTCACACAGGCTCAAGGGGAGAGCTGCGTGAAAAGTCACGCAAGCTCAAGGGAAGAGCTTCGTGAAAAGTCACGCAGACTCAAGGGGAGAGCTGCGTGAAAAGTCACGCAAGCTCAAGGGAAGAGCTGCGTAAAAAGTCACGCAAGCTCAAGGAAAGAGCTGCGTGAAAAGTCACGCAAGCTCAAGGAAAGAGCTGCGTGAAAAGTCACGCAGACTCAAGGGAAGACACGCTTCCAACAGGAAGCGTGCTCAAAAAGGAGCACACTGCTCACTGTCTTCTCCAAACAGCAAGAACACCATGGCTGAACCCAAGCTTCAAAGCATCATAACTTGGCCATCCGAACTCCAAATCCAGATTTCCAAAGTTCCAACTTGGGTGAAACTGAATGTTCTTCCACATGGAAGCATCAAAAACCCATAAAATTCAACTAAAGTAGATCAAACCATGCAAAATCCGAAAATGATTAAAACTTAGATCTACAAAAATCAAAGCTTCAAAATGGAAATTTTCGAGTTCTAAACTAGTATAGATTGAGGAGAAGAACATGTTTTGGCAAATAGTTTGTAAGAAATCATTGACAAAATTATGGATCCATCTCTTGAGCAAGTTAGTACTTGCCTTGGTTGGTGGAGGAAATAAATGAGAGGAAGTAAATGAGAGGAGAGAGAATGAGATAAGTTATTATATAGAATCTTGAACCCATGGGTTCATGATGAACCAAAGGGCTCATGATGAACCATTGGTGAACCAAGAATAGGTTTACCCAAATAAGCCAAAACTGTAGGCCTAAATGTAGAAAATAAATTAGGAAATAATATTTTGTCGAATATTTTTGGGAAAAGCATGAAGAAATACTGCATAATAAATATCGTATAAATTCAAGGTAAATATAATTTATCGGTTTACGTATTAAAATACGTATTCCAGGATTGGGGAGTGACATCTCTACCCTTCTTAGAAAAATTTCGTCCTCGGAATTCCAGCCAAGACAGGATAGTGAAATCAGGGCAAGCAAGGCACAATCATATACAAGTTAACTATCATAGCAGCTATTATCATATATCACAAAGTGCAAACAAGCAGGTGCAGATAAGCATGGAATCGTATCAATAAGGTGCAAAAATATACCTTATTGGTCAAACAAATGCGGATACCGAGATCTGATCTCGTCCTCGTGCTCCCAGGTTGACTCTTCCGAAGAGTGATGGTTCCAAGAAACACGGACAAGGCTTATTGTCCGATTCTTGAGTACCTTCTCTCGCCGGTCCAAAATAGATACGGGTTGTTCCTCGTAAGTTAGGTCGGTACCAACGACTAACTCAGAATGGTCGAGAACATGACTCGGATTCGGGACATACCCACGTAATTGGGACACATGAAACACATCATGTATGCCAGTCAACGAAGGCGGAAGGGCAAGTCGATAAGCCACATCACCTACCCAAGCGAGAATCTTAAAAGGACCAACGTATCTTGGACTAAGCTTTCCTCGGGTTCCAAATCTGATGATACCCCGAGTAGGCGAAATCCGCAGAAATACTTGGTCGCCAACTCTGAACTCTAGAGGCCTACGATGCTGATCTGCCCAATGACGATGTCGGTCCTGTGCAACTCGAAGGCGCTCTCTGATCAACTTAACTATCTCCATAGTCTGCGTGATCATCTCTGGGCCCAACAACTTTCGTTCTCCGACGTCGTCCCATGCCAAAGGGGACCTGCACTTCCTTCCGTACAATGCTTCGAACGGGGCCATCTGAATGCTAGCCTGATAGCTGTTGTTATAGGAGAACTCCACTAGATGAAGGTGATCCTCCCAAGATCCGCCAAAATCCAAGGTGCACGCCCGTAGCATATCTTCTAACGTCTGAATGGTTATTTCTGATTGCCCGTCAGTTTGTGGATGATAAGCAGTACTGAATCTTAACTTGGTTCCCAAACTTTGGTGTAAGCTCCGCCAAAAATGGGAAGTAAACCGCGTATCCCGATCTGATACTATACTAACTGGAACACCGTGCTGCCTTACTATCTGCTTCATGTACATTTCTGCTAACTGCTCAGTAGTCTGTCCAACTCGGAAGGGAAGGTAATGAGCGACCTTCGTGAGTCGATCTACTATTACCCAGACTGCATTCTTACCAGTCGGGGATCTAGGTAAACCGGTCACAAAATCTATCGTGATGTGCTTCCATTCCATTCTGGGATAGGAAGCGGCTGTAGCAACCCTGCTGGTCTCTACTGTTCGGCTTTCACCTGCTGACATACCAGACACTTGGATACAAATCTCGCTATCTCTCTTTGCATGCCATTCCACCAAAAGAACTACCTGATATCTCGATACATCTTCGTCCCTCCAGGATGAATGGAGTAAATAGAACTATGAGCTTCGGACATAACTTCTTGCCGAAGGTCTCCACTCGGTACACAGAGTCTGTTTCCAAACCTGAGTGTACCATCTTCATGAATCACTAACTCCTTCCTACGGCCTGATTCACACTCCGACCGCAACTTCTGAATCTGTGGATCTCCTGCTTGTGCTGCCCTTATCCTCTCTACTAAGGTTGACTGAATCTGCATACTGGTTATTCTTCCTATATCCCTTGGCAAAACTACTTCGATTCCCATACTCTGAAGGTGTGCTAAAATATGCTTCTGCGGGGTCAAGATAAAGGCACTGTCTCTCCTACTCAGTGCATCTGCAACTATATTCGCCTTGCCTGGATGATACTGAAGATCTAAGTCAAAATCCTTCAGTAGTTCTAACCATCTTCTCTGCCTCATGTTCAAATCTCGCTGCGTGAATACGTATTTCAAACTCTTATGATCAGTATAGATCTCTACCCGATCTCCGTATAAATAATGCCTCCACAACTTGAGTGAAAACACCACAGCTGCTAACTCCAAATCGTGAGTCGGGTAATTCTTCTCATGTTTTCGAAGCTGTCGAGACGCATATGCTATCACCTTTCCGTGCTGCATCAATACACATCCAAGACCCTTCCCAGATGCGTCACAGTATACTGTAAAGCCTCCCGCTCCTACTGGAAGCGTCAAGATCGGGGCCGAGATCAATCTCTTCTTCAATTCTTCAAATGATGCCTGACAGCTAGCTGACCAAACAAACTCTACGTCCTTGTGCGTCAAACGCGTTAAGGGCGCAGAGATCTTGGCAAAGTCCGCCACGAACCTTCTGTAGTAACCAGCTAATCCTAAGAAACTTCGCACTTCTGCAACCGTTCTCGGGACTGGCCAATGCTCTACGGCCTCAATCTTCTTCGGATCCACTGACACTCCTGCCCCAGAAATTACATGCCCCAGGAACGAAATGTGATCTAACCAGAATTCACACTTGTCGAGCTTCGCATAAAGTTGATGCTCCCTCAATGTCTGTAAGACAGTCCTAAGATGTTTCTCATGCTCCTCTTCACTGCTGGAATAGACAAGAATGTCATCTATGAACACCACCACAAATTTATCCAAATACGGCAGAAAGATGCGGTTCATTAAATCCATGAATACCGCGTGGGCGTTGGTTAGTCCAAAGGGCATTACTAAAAACTCATAATGCCCATATCTAGATCTGAATGCTGTCTTTGGTATGTCTTGCTCCCGGACTCTCACTTGATGGTATCCTGACCGAAGATCGATCTTGGAAAAGACGCTGGCCTTGCTCAACTGGTCAAACAGGTCATCAATCCTTGGTAGTGGGTACTTATTCTTCACTGTTACTGCATTCAGCTTACGGTAGTCGATGCACATCCTCGTCGACCCATCCTTCTTGGGAACTAGAATCACTGGCGCGGCCCATGGTGATTTACTGTCTCGGATGAATCCCTTAGACTTCAACTCTTCTTCATGTTGATACAACTTATCCTGTTCTGACGGCAACATTCTGTAAACTCTGTCTGCAATAGGCTCCGTTCCAGGGTTCAACTCAATGCTAAATTCTACCTCTCTGACTGGGGGTATCCCTGGGAGCTCATCAGGGAAGACGTCGAAAAAATCTTCGACCACCCTCGGAATCTGTCCTGGCTCTGACACTGCTGCTGAGATGACGCCTCCGGCCTGATTCTTCAAGGTTCGAGTAAAGATGAACTGCTCCATCCCAGGAACACTGAATATGACCCTACCTCCTCTGCAATCAATTATCGCATGACTGTCTCTCAACCAGTCCATGCCAAGAACGACATCAAAATTCCCCATAGGGAATTCAATCAATGATGCGGGCAGTAAATGCCCACACACCTCCACCGGACATGAAAAGCGTACTCTGTTAACTTCTACGAGCCCATTGCCGGTGAATATATCTATCCTCTCCGGTAATGCCTCAAACTCTAATCCAATCCGTGTAGCATATTGTGCAGAGATGAATGAATGAGTAGCGCCTGAATCAAATAATGCTACAGCGAGAAATGAGGTGACGAGAATTTTACCTGCCACCACGTCACTAGACGCTAGAGCCTCTCCCGAGGATAATGTGAGAGCCTGTCCCTGGCCCCGCTGAGCTCCTTGTTGTGGCCTTCCTCGACCATGCTGTTGCTGCCTCTGAGGGCCTTCGGCTTCCTGTGCCTGGCGGAACATCTGAGCCTGCGTTGGTAGACGCTGGTCTAGGGGCCTTACTGCTAATACTGGCCCTCCACTCGGGGTTGCCACCGGAGCTGGCAATGTTGGAAACTGCTGAGCTGGCCCTCCTGGCCTCTGCATCACAGGACAAGTAGAGATACAGTGGTCTGAACTACCACACCTCAAGCATAAGCCATTCGCTGACCGGCACACCTCCCTCGTGTGCCCTGCCTTCCCACAGAATGTGCAACCCTAGGGTGCTCCCTGACGCTGTTGTTGGTTCCTCGGCTGCTGATGCCGAACTGGCGTTGTATTAGTTGACACGGCCGTCCTCCGCAGCGCTCCTGCATCATGAATACGTACACCGGGTGCTGGTACCGATGTTCGCTGCATTGCTCCTCCTCCAACCTGGGAATGAGATATCTTCTGACCTCCTGTCCTTGATGCCAACCTCTGCTGGGTAAGCTCGTGCCTCCGAGCGGCCGTCAAAACAGCGTCAAACGTCTGGTAGTCGTGTCCTTCCACAAGCTGTAATAGTTCCAAATGAAGTCCCTGCTGGAACCTCATAGCTTTCTCTGGCTCCGTTGCCACCATTGCTGGTACGAAACGGCACAATCTGCAGAACTTTGCTGCATACCCATCTACGGTCTTGTCTGCTTGCTTGAGACTGATAAACTTCTGCTGGAGTTCATATCGAGCTACTACGCCAAAATAGTGGCCTTAAATCTGTTACTGAAGGTGGTCCAACGAACAGGGCGTCTTGCACCAACTTCTTCTGATGCCCACCAGTCGCGGGCAAGATCCTGAAGTACCAGTTTGACCTGATCAACCTTCTCATCATCTGGAACCTTGGCTGTCACAAGAATGGCTTCGATGTCTTGAATCCAGGCATCCGCAGTGATGGCATCCTCCGTGCCATCAAAATACCTCGGGTTCAAGCGACGAAACCTTCATGATGCTCCCGAGTCAGCCCCGACACTCCTCTCAAGAGCTAACTGAATCCCTTGGTTCAGCAACACGTTCTGCTCCTGCTGCCGAGTCTGTTGCTGTTGGTTAGTGACAAGAAACCCCCGGATGATCTCCAGGAGTGCTACGGCGTCTGGTACTGCCGTCGTTGCTGGTGCTGCAAGAGTTTCAATAACCGGCGGTTGCACTGCCTCTGGTTCTATTTCTGCTCGTGTCTGCCCTGGAGAAGGTTCTCTCCCCTGCTGGCGCCCAGTCGAGCCATGCTCTTGCTGCACTTCCTCATGGGCCTCACCCGCTACTGAGAATGAAGCACCCCTATAGAGAAAGATATAAGATTATCAAGTCCGAACGAGGAAGATTTCGAGGATGCAAGTCAGGTTAGAGATCAAGGTAAGGACAGAGAATTCGAATCAGAATTTCAAGGGGAACAAGTTTTGATTGAGACTCCTAATAATTCGCAATACCCCACAAGTCTGAAAAAAGAGACCTGCATGGGCCACCACTAAAACCTTGTCACGCCCCAGTACCGAAATACGGAGACGGACTAGGCCAGCTACTCCATATGAGGTGCGTAACGTCATACGGCGATCGTGGCTGTCGAGAGACTAGGGGGTACATGCTACAATCAAGTCTCCTATGGTCCCACAGAGTTCTATGTCTCAATCAATCAAGTCACGTCAGCAATTAAATGAACATTAAAGATAAAGCAGTAAGGCGTCCCCGACGCTTCATCAAAATGGTCATGAGAGACTAGCTTTATAATTTAGCTATCTCAGAGAGTCAGAAGTACAAAATATATACAGCTGCAGTCTGTTTAATTACAATTATGTACTGACACAAAATATCGAGTAATCCGGCTAACAGGTACCGGTAGCTAAACGCCGCAAAAGTATAAGCAGGAGTGGTGGAGTAGAAACCCACTCGAGTCCCCGAACCGCCATGCTCCTAGTATGCACCATGGATGTCAGGAGGAAGATCGTGTCCTCCGGCTCTGCTACGAGATCTGGCCAAACAAAACCAGCGGGGTCAGCCCCGAATAGCAAGTACCGCCAAAGGGGCACAAGCGTTAAGATTAAAACCCAGCTAATAGAATGATTGATAATAGTAATACTTATGCTACTATTATAGAGTACGCAACATCTTCGAACCCATATGGCACCCTTACAACCAAACAAGGACAAAAGGTGCCGCATGGAGTCGGGACGTGTCGTACTCTATAACTTTCACATAAGTTAAAAGGTATAAACAATGAAATCTCCTGATCGTGACTTCGGTCGATAGCCTATCGCAGCACAATAACCAACCCAACAATCAAACAAGAACATGGGTTGGATCATGTACCATGATAGGCCATGTTCCTCAGTCATTCACAGAAGTAACACTTCACAACCATAATAAGTCTTCCGTTCATAACTTTGGTCCACAGCCGGTCATAGCACGATAACCAACCCAACAATCAAACAAGAACATGGGTTGGATCACGTACCATGACAGTCCGCTTTCCTCAGTTATTACGGAAGGTAATAGGATACAAGCAAGTCGTTTTCACGGCCAAGCAAGCCTACGAGTTTCTAGTGGGACGAGGTTATCCTCGCGTCATGTTATTAGAAAATCCTCAGATCGTATCTTTCCAGCAAGGCTAGCCAACCCAGGGGTTCGCGTAGACAGGTATGATTGAGCACAGGTCCCTCGTAAGGCCACCTTGCTAAAACATAATATATAGCAGGAATTAATCGGATACAGTCATCCACTCGTTGCAGATGACACAGTATCCGTGGAGACCAGCCGGCGCGTCGAGACAAGATCTCAAGGCGGCTGGTGTAACACGATCTCGGGATTTTGCCCTTCCCATGCATCTAGTATGTTTAGTTGCCTAATTTAACCCTAGGTGAAATCTTGGACTCACATACTGTGGCCTGCATGATTATCCCCTAAAGTCGTACTTTAGTACGAGTACCCCAAAGAGGGTCCATGTCAATCAGTATGTCAACATGTGCTACCCTCCTTAGTGTAATGCATCATTACAAACACGCCACGTGGAGTTACGAGTCATTTGTCGAGCATGAACAAGAACTGGGACATTCAGGTACAGGTATCGGGTAGGAACACTTTGTTCTCCGGGGTCACATTAGTGCTCATATCATGCTCGGGACAAAAGGCGTAAGGATATAAAATGGGCATATAATATCTGATAAAATATCAAAAGCGTACGCACAAAAGCACGCACGCTCAAGGGGAGCTGCGTGCGTGAAAAGTCACGCAGGCTCACTCAAGGTAGCGTGCGTGAAAAGTCACGCAGGCTCAAGGGGAGAGCTGCGTGAAAAGTCACGCAAGCTCAAGGGAGAGCTTCGTGAAAAGTCACGCAGACTCAAGGGAAGAGCTGCGTGAAAAGTCACGCAAGCTCAAGGGAAGAGCTGTGTGAAAAGTCACGCAAGCTCAAGGGAAGAGCTGCGTGAAAAGTCACGCAAGCTCAAGGGAAGGGCTGCGTGAAAAGTACGCAAGCTCAAGAAAAAGAGCTGCGTAAAAAGTCATGCAGACTCAAGGGAAGACACGCTTCCAACAGGAAGCGTGCTCAAAAAGGAGCACACTCACTGTCTTCTCCAACAGCAAGAACACCATGGCTGAACCCAAGCTTCAAAGCATCATAACTTGGCCATCCGAACTCCAAATCCAGATTTCCAAAGTTCCAACTTGGGTGAAACTGAATGCTCTTCCACATGGAAGCATCAAAAACCCATAAAATCCAACTAAAGTAG
>JANAVB010010469.1:0-47484 GCA_029216955.1 Iris pallida | reverse complement strand
GACACGTTTTTAGTGGTGGCCCATGCAGGTCGAGTTATGTAGTGGTATTCGAACTTGAGTACCACTACAGCCTGCACTAGGAATAGGATATATTTTGAAGGTGCTCAATCACAGTTAGGAACCCTTGAGAGATTCCTGGACGACCCTAGAGAATCTTATTTAACTTCGATTTGAA
The DNA here is from genome assembly GCA_029216955.1 of Iris pallida. NCBI lineage: Eukaryota > Viridiplantae > Streptophyta > Magnoliopsida > Asparagales > Iridaceae > Iris > Iris pallida. The sequence continues at coordinate 47,309 of JANAVB010010469.1, read as the reverse complement.
AACTTTTTTCCCTGATTTGTTTTATCTTTATTTTCTGTTGTTGAATTTGATTTAATGGATTATATTGAATTGAGTTGTATTATTAATTTTGATAAAAGGTTTTCGAATTTTGAATTTTGATGGTAGCTGTTGCATTCGAGTTTGTATTGATGGATTTTGTTCATTTTGAATTTTGATGTTCGTTAATAAATTTGATTTGATTTTTGAGTATTCATTATTGATTTAATTTAATTTTTGGCAAGATGAAAGTTACATGGGCTAGGTCATCTATGTTATGGAATCTAGTCTCTCTAGTCACATTAGCCAGCATGGTGAGGACATATAGTCTGACTTGGATATTTCTCGGGTATGAGATTTAAGGTTTTCGCAGCCAAGCATGCGGCACCGCAAAAATGTTAAATACCATGATTCTAGAGATATGTGCATAAGTCAAGGGCTCTGTGATTATAGTAGCCTGACTAGTATGACGAGGATTAGAGTACCATGATTTTGGATAGAACGCATATGATTATCAGATTGTACCTTAAAGTTTTCGAACATGTTTTGCTACTTCTGTTTCAGTCATTCAAAAAAAGAATTATTGTTGTTTTATTTTGTTTTGTTTCTCATTGTTTACTTAGGATGTAGCTTTAGCTATTTTTATAAACCTTGTGTAACTTCTTACAAATTTATTTCAATACAATCAGTGATTTTGCTAGGCCTTATTTGGATTTGATATTATAGCTCTGATTTCGAAATGGGTTCCACTTTAAATAGATAAGCAGAACATATTCTTTTATCATTCTTTTCTGCCAGTATTTTTACTACCATCATTCTTGTCTTATAACCTGTTGATTATATCAATTCCCTGTCTCTATATAATTCTGTTAGCTATACCTTGAAAACTCTTGAATCTTTATATTGTTTTTATCTGAGAAATGTGAGAAGTGACATAAATTATGTAGCTCAGAGAAGATGTAACTGATTATTTATGATGATCTAAAGGAAATCAAATGTGGAGTGTTCCATATGGAAACTTGAGATAGAAATGTGGTGTAAAGGTCTCGAATAGAATAAGGAGATGTATACTGCCAATCTGGAAACAATTACATTTAGAGAAATTTTGGGGTTATGAGATAGTTTATGGTGTATTCAAACTAATGAGGATTCAGAGGTCAACCTAGTTTTGAGAACTTAGAAAAATCTGGTTATTGATCTGGGGAAAACTTTTACTCTGAGGCGATGTAGAAATTTAGTAATGGAAAGAAAATTTTATGTAATCAATGATTATGCAAAAATTGAACTAGATATTGTAAGAAATGACTAGAGATAGATAGAACACAAAGATTTAAGTTATATGAATATTTTGGATGATTAAAAAAAATGTGTAGAATTCGAAAAGAATAATTGAAGGTGAACATTGAAGAAATATGAAGGTTGATCTATAAATAAGAATAATTTGTGATGACATAGTGGTTTGGGATTGAGTAACTACGAGACTCGATTTAAACAAGTTCAAGGATTTCACAAACTAGATTTAGGGGTTTCGGATCTAAATTAGGACGAGGTGGAAGAATTTGAAAATTGATTAAATGAATAAGTGTTGACTCTAATTAAGACGGTATGTTTCGTGGAAATAATTTTTTTTTGAAAAATTTGTCTATGGTTATGGTAACAGGTTTAGATGACTAAAGGTTATAAAATTTCGATGATAGTTATATAGAGGTTGATTTCATATTGGGACTTGTGAGAAAAAAAAAATATATGATTTAGCAAATGACAGACTTGATGGTATTAGAGAGAGATGATAACTTGACTCCTTATGAAATCTTCCCTGTTTTTTCCCAAAGTGTTTCAATATCATTGAATCTTAGCTCCCTTAATCACGACCAATTGGATTTGATCATCTTCTCTTATCAGATTAATATCGTGGGTTGTACTCAATTGAATTAAAATTTGATTATGGCCTGAATCTCCATCCTTGTAAGCTCGTGCTCAGGCTGATGAACTGTCCTCTATATTGCCTAAATCTTGATTTTCCAGAATTGATCAACTTAGATCGTATCGAGACTAAATGTTCTTAATATATTTTGATCAGATTCCATGAATTTACTTTCATTCTTAAACTTGTGATTTGATTTTCTTTGTTAGTACCCCTTTTAGATAAGTGGTAGTTACCTTTGTTTATTTTTATTTTATTTTGATGATACAAGTTTTTATATAGATGGTAGACTGCCTTACAGTTTTGATGATTTGTTATTTCTGTAACATTTCTCGTTTAGCACCCTAGACTGCCTGTGTATTTGATACCCTATGACGAATCAGTTAGTATGACTAGTATACCTAGATGAGACTTTCACTACCACCGTATGCCATGACCCTGGACGTTGTTTTTTTTGATGGTATGTTTTATTTAAGTTCTGGACTTTTAGTGGGGGTTTGACCTAGAGGGAGTATGGACATTTAATTTCGAGGACAAAATTTTATAAGGTGGGTAGGATGTGAGCACCCTGAATTCGGGTTGGTTTTTTATTTTTTTTTTTTTCTGATTGATTTTAATTCAAATATTTATTCTGTTATGTATCTTAAGTGTACTTTTCCCGTGCCATGATATTTGAGTATCAGGATGTTCAACTCTGGAAATCTCTTCACGAGTTTTGGAGTGGCACGATTACCTTCATGACGGTATATGGTGTCCCACCCAAACTTGTTCCCTTGTGCTCTTTTGTTGCGCTGAACTTTGGGTCGATTTAGACCATTTGATGGTATTTATTTTCCCAATCTTTTCCTTGTTATTTTCAGCGCGTTACCATGACTTTAATTTGGGAGCGCAAGACCAGTCAGTTTCTTGAAACCAACCCATTGATGATCTACGAGTCGCTCGTCGCCCATGACCTCGTGTCCACTCAGACGCGCCTTGTGCTCCATTTGATTCGCACAACTTTTCGACAAGTGACCCGATTTATTTTACTCCATGGTGTCACATTTATCTTCCAACTTGATTTGGGGTCCCCTGTCGACCAAAACCTGTCGGCCCAAACTATGGACATGGACCACTTTGAGCCTACTCCGTCCGCCACTTGTGTCCCATTTATTGGAATTCCCATGTGCTACTTATTTGCCCATGATCATCAACACCTATTTTAATTCGATTATTGCATCATGTCCGGTTTTGGATCCAATCCGGCTCCACCGAGTCCAGTCCGCTCCATGATTTTCTCCATCATGACCCTCGTATTTTTCTTGCCCAAAAATAGTACTCTTTAATATTTTTTCTATATTTAATAGAAATTCCATTGATTTTTATCCCTATGGGAATGGCCAATTTCTCTTAATTTATTCCTAGCCATTGGATAACTCATTTAATTCCAACCATTGATTTCCCTCCATCCCAAACTTTCACACAGCCAACTCCACATGGTCGGCCCTATTGGAAAGCCACTTTTTTCATCTCTCTCTTATCCTTCATTCTCTCTCTCTCTACATTTAATTTCCCACAACACAACAAAAACCATGCAAACTTCTCACAGCACACAAACCCCGAAACCCTCCTCTCCTCCTTCCTCACTGGCAAGCATCCGACCACCTTCCACTGGCCGACGACCCCCTCCCCGGCCAACCTGGCCGTCGGCCATCGCCGTCAGCCTCACATCAACCTCCTTCTTCATCCTCTCATCAACCATCATCTCCACCTCACCAGCCACCATGCCCGCCACCACCAGCTTTGGCCATCCTGCCCAGCCGGGCTAGGCCAGGCAGTGCGGCCCCCCCGCTGTCGCTGGCCGACCATGCAGCGCCGCCACGTGCAACAGCCACGGCAGCAGCGGCCAAGCCGCGCGCGCGAACGGTGCTGTCGCGCCGCCGCGGCCGCACACCGGCGTGGCCGACCCCCTCCGTGGGTGGCTCTCCTCCGGGCGCACCCTAGACTCCCCTCCCTGACGGCCACCGTCCTCCGGGACGTGCCGTCGAGGCGATTCGTGCGTTTGCACGACGTCCGTCGTGACGAGCTCGGAAATGACGCTGAAATTGTGCCCATCGCTGCGACTTCGCACACGTTTTCCCGGAGATCTGACCGTTGGATCGGTGATTTCTTCGCTCCGTCGCAATCTCGGTATATCCACCTTCGCTCATGTCAATTTTCGTCCGTTAATATTATCGTTTGATACATGAAAACCGGCCACCAAGTTGACCGTTTAAATTGTATTAAATTTGGAAAGTTTCGCGGGGCCAACTTCGTCAGCTTGTATCTCCTTCACCGTAGCTCCGTTTGGCGTGCTACCAGTTCCGGTGTGAAGCTGATATAACCCTCTTGCTACCCCTTTAGTTTCGTTTCATTGTGAGCTTGTTTGATTGGTTGAATTCGACGCCAAAGTTGGCCGTCCGAATTCGTAATTTCTAACTTGTAAAATTCCATTTTGAACACGGGACTCCAGATTCATTTCTGACACACCAGTAGACTTGTGGGCGTTCTGGCATGTTTTCATATAAAATTTGTTAGATTTGGAGAACGTGGGACCGGGCACGCATTTCGGTGCAAAGCGGGTCCTACTTTCTGGGTCAACGGGACTTTTTGACGTCGGCTCATCGGAATCTAATTCTGGATATACCGTTGAGTTCGTATCGTCATTCTGGACTCGTTGAATAATTTGCTAGGTTTTGGTGGACATTGGTCTGGCACGTATTTCGGTGCAAGTCGGATACCAATATCCGGGTCAACGGGTCATTTTGAGATTGGCTCATCGAAATCCAATTCCGGAGATACGTTGAGTTCGTATCATCATTCTGGACTCGTTGACATGTAGTTTGCTGAGTTTTGAGAACTTTGGCTCCGGCACGTATTTCCGTGCAAACAGGAATTCCAAGTTCTCGTCAACGGGCCAAAATGAGATCGGGTCGACGGAATCCAATTCTGGAGATACCGTTGGATTCGTATCGACATTCTGGTTTCGTGGACATATAATTGTTATATTTTGTAGACTTGTTTTTTTTGCACGTTTTCGGTGCAAACGGCTCCGACACGGACCCGTTTTGATCCGAAATTACCTTTTTGCCCTTGTGTCCAAATTGGACCGTTGGATAGGCTATCCTAGCTAATTTGACCATTCTGGACACGTTGGCGATGTTTATTTCATCGTCCAACAATGTTTGTGGATAATTCCTCTGAGTTTAACCTTTTTATAATTAATTAATAATTAATTCATATAATGTTCGTATTTCGGGATTAGTACAACGAAACTGAGATCAGTCAATTCCAGTGATCTCACATCGCTGAAATTGACAAGTTAGACACGTGGATCACTATATAAGATTATCAACCTTACCGATAATCTTCTTATCTCGATTTGCGTGTCGTAAGTTTCGACGTACAAATAACGAAGTACATTTATATTAGACTAGAATTGACCCTGTTTGACCAGAGTTGACCAGTTGACCCCAAGTCAACTGTAAGTCAACACTTGACTTAGTTTGACTAGATTATTGACCGGAGTCGACCTAGAATTGTTTTGACTTAAAAGAACCTAGAATAATATAGATTGCCTGTAGGGATTCTTTATTTAACTTGAACACCTTGTAACCTGTGTTGCTTTAAATAGGACTCTGTGCTTCAGGGACCCCCCTATACTTATCAGCTGTTCAGGTTATCGAGGCGAGTACATTCTCTGATCATTTCATATCTTGCTTAGAATTATTTCCTGTAGTAGATTACTTTACTTGTACTGTCACGACGGTCACACGGATTGGTACTATATAGATCCTTTCTTGAGATGTTATCCTTATGCATCGGGTACTACGTGTTCTGTGCATTTCACTTACATGGCGTATCACTATGCTTCTTGGTTCTTTGATCACTTACGACATATACTCTTATGATCGTAGAGTCTTCCTAGAATCTTACACTGTTGGGTAATCCCCAGAATCACCCATTTATGGGCATCCATGTATCACCCTACGGGGCCTTGCATGGAATATAAACATAACCTGGCTGGATCCTTGTGTATTGATTGGGGGTACGGGGGAGTATAAGTGGACATGTGAATACTAGCCAAATAGTGTAGTATCAGAATCACTTCCGTAGTGTAGTATCAGAATCTCCTAGCCTATTTACATGTTCATATTGTACTCTGACTCACTAGCCACATGTTAGTTCTTTATTTATAGTAGATATTTCTATTACAGCTCTCTCTCTGTTTACATACAACATTTCTTTCAGTACCTGTATCTTACTTTACTGCATGATTATATTTTCTAACCTGCTATGAACTGTTGAGATGTATTGTGCTTGCTCCAGTCCTGACTGGACATGTTGATAAATTTTACAGATAGCCTGAGATTGCCTGCTAGCCTAGAGGAGACACTGTAGAGGTTGCTTAGGTAGTTATTTCATTTTGTCTGGAGATTGTATTTATTTTGTGGATTACTGTATCTGTATTTGAGTTTTGAGATGTATTTCTGGGTTTATGTATCTTAGACACTTAGACTTCTATCTTCTGTATCTCTTTTGGATTTCATGTTTTATCTATCATTATCATGCTCTACCTTAGATGTGATTGAGTCTGTATCTGCTATGTCATCCCCATTCGGGGAATATAAACTGTTTAGTCTTATACTGTTAGATGCATTGAGACCTAGGACAACGTTCTACCGCCGACACTGCGGCGTAGGCTGGGCGTTGTTACGTTCTCGTGCTCTAACTCTAGGGTGCGGGTCGTGACAAATAGGAATTAGAAGAGGAATGAGAAGAGAAATTTAGAGGAGATCGAGTTAGATGGTGAAACGGAGCTCCGAGTGTCGAAATGAGTTGAAACTTGGGGGAGACCTAGAATACGTGAATTAGACTTTGCGGGTAGGCTCCCGAGTTGAAATCGGGGTTTTAGGACGCCGTTATCGCGCCGTACCATTGCGTATCTTGAGATATTCAAGATATCGGCAATGGGCCGTAAGATGGACTAGACGTCCACTTTACCTAGGTATCTTGGTAGGTAACGAATGTATAGGCCAGTATCCTACTACCCTAGGGAGCACGAGTCAAAATACCAAGCGTAGGTAGGCTAACTTGATATTCGCCTAGGCTAGAAATTTACCTTAGAAAAGGGTAAAATAGGATTGGCCTACGGCCAAGATACGGGTTTAGAAGTTGAAGATAGGCTTGGATATGGGTTGTAAGGGTTGGTAATGATTAGAAATAGTCGCCTAGACCTAGTCTTGACCTCAGTTGACCATGGTTGACTTTTTAGACTAAAAGTCAACTATGGGTCAACACTTTACCCAATTTAGTCCCAAATTCCATTAAACTTGGACAGTTGACCAAAAGTCAACTGTTAGTCACCATTGACCTAGGATTGACCTAGAGTTGACCTAGAGTTGACCAAAGTTGACCAAAGTCAACTGTAAGTCAACCGTTGACTTAAATCGACCTAGATTAATTCCGTTTGACTTGCATTGACCCAGTTTGACCTAGCTAGGCCTAAAATGACTTAGATCGACCATGTACAATCTAGTTTGACCTTGTTTGACCTAGATTGACTTATTTTACCGTGTCTTGACCTAGAATGACTTAAATAAGGTTTAATTTGATTTGACTTTATTTTCTAAACATAGTATTGATATGTCTTGTTCTCTATAGGTCCTCGAGACGCTGCTTTGGATCCCGTTGACATATCTTATCATATTATAGACGAGTACATTCTCAGACACTTTTTCAATTTACGATGATTGTTATAATTCATGTAATTAGTGTAGATATGCTTGTTCTTGACACATTGGTCACACGGATTGGTATTCATGATCTCGACATGAGATGTTATTTCTCGTTATCTTGGTATATCTTGTGCAAGCCCCCTTGTAGTTCTTGTGCAGTATGGACACCGATTCTCGAAAAGACTTGCTCCCTTCTCGTAGAATCCCGTGTCGTAATGTGTCCTGCTTGGATCCACTCTACCAGTCGGGGGCAGGGAGTAGTAGTGTAGATATGTGGTCAAAGCCTATTGTGCACCTATTGATTGTGAGTATTGATCATACACCCCACGTATGATTAGCCAGGCCTGTTACTATTTATGCAAGTTCCCAAGCCGGCCACATGTTGTAGCTAGTACTCACACACCTAGATAGATTATTCTTGATTCTTGTACATGCCATGATCAGTTTACTTGCCTTGTTCTAGCTCTAGATTTATAGCTTACCTTGCCATGATACTCACATGTACATTCCATGATTTTCTTGATATACTCTCTATTTATAGTCTTATAGCTTTTGTCATATCTTGTGAACTGTTGTTAGTTGATTGTACTCGTTCCATCCTGACTGGATATGTTGACAAAATATTACAGATGCTGATGAGGGGGATTACAATACCTACTACGGTCCGGATGACATAGTGGGCTTAGACTTGGAGACCTTGGTCCAGCAGGGCTTAGCTCCGCCTGACGAGACTTTACCTATTGCTTAGTTAGAGTAGGTCTTTTGTACTGGACCTTGTCTCCAGCTACTTTTGATACTGTTATTATTATGGATTGTATTAGAGACTTGGACTTGTATATTATTTGTGTTTGGACTTGACAGGTTATATTTTATCGTTTTGTTGTCTTTGTCTTTCAGTCTTTACTTTATCATCTTAGACCTGTGATTGAGCACTCATATATATTCATTGCTTGTCCTCCGTTCGGAGTTGACCATATTTTCGACAGGTTTTTGATATATATAAACTGTTGTTAGAGTAGAAAACCTACAGCGTTCCACGCTATTTTTACGGTGAGGGCTAGGCGTTGTCACGTACACGTGCCCTTATAGCGGGTGCGGGTCGTGATACGTACCGGTATTGAGTGTTCCACCGAGGGGGTCGGCGAACCCAGGGATTGGATTTTGTATTTTGTATTCTATATTTTGGCTCAGGCTCCAGCTCCATTTGCATTAATCTACGGTACGACATGGTGATCAGGACATAGTCCCTGCAGCCATTCGATTGGCGAGACAGAAACTATGCAGCCGTAGATAAAGTTGACTGTCCTCCGATCCTCATCCCTCGGCAATGATGATACGACAATGAAGACTAAGTTGGCAACTTTAGAAGGGGATGAATAGAGTTTATATCAAAAATGATCAATTAAAAATTAAACTCTCTTCACCAACTAAATAATCAGAGTAAAAAAAATACGAAAATAAAGAGTAGAGAGCAAGCACAAACACAACAAGATTTTTAACCTGGTTTCCCTCGTGGAGGACTAGTCCAGGCCTGAGAACTCTAGCTCAGGATTGAAATCCACTATTTGTGAAATAGGGTTACAACTACGTGCCTTTTCACAGAAGAGCACGCCAAACTTCTTTCAATGATCGCTTTGGCGAAACTTGGACTTTTCCAAGTGGCTTACAACTTCTTGCACTTCAAACTTCTAGCTGAATCGTACCGAGCACCTTGGACGGTTGGGAAGTTTGAATGCTAAGTGAATGGGAAGGTAAGGCTCTTGAATATATAGGCTATGTAATAGAAGAAGAAGAGAAGAGTGGATGGTTTCAAATGAGAGAAACCAAGGCCTATTTATAGGGTTCGGGGTAGGCAGAATTTGACCAGAATTCGGTATAAATAATTCAAATATTTGGCCGTTGGACAACTAGCAGTGATCAATACCTAAAAATCAGCATCCTGAATTTTAGGGGGCCGAGTTCGGCCCGAACTCTGTCTTCTATGGACAGAATGATCTTTGTGGGCCTTGGGATGAAATGGGTTGATTGGGATTTGGACTAAGTCAACCTATAAAGCTATGGCTAGCCCAAAGTGCTCAGTATGATCCAACGTACATCATCCTATACTCAAGAATAATAAAAATACAGACTCCAGTATACAACAAGTGGTAAAACTCCAAGCAGCTGTGAACTGGAACAAATGAGCTGAGTAGATTGATTTCGAGCTCGATGTGTCAAATTGGACTAGACAAATATTTTTTTTGTTAATTGTCAAGATTAGGTTGACTGTGATCCGATTTGGGTCAGCAATCTCCCCATTTGATAATTGACAAAACATGATATTTGATGTCCAATATTCATACCTAGACACATTATAGCTCCGTATTGAACAATGGTACTCCCGTAAACTGATATTTCCTGTAAATACTTATCCAAATATACATATACAAGGATACATAATATAGGCTCATACAATAGCAATTTTCTCCCCCTTTTGACAATCAGCAAAAATGGAGATATGCATAAAGAGATTAAGCTAACCCATATAATGAAAGAGAACATGCATAAACTGAGAAAAATAAACCGAGCCATAGAGTTCTAAAGACATAAAAACATAAGCAAACTGAAAAATGAAACAAAGTGCCAAAAAACAGTCCTAATCATCAGTAGCAATACAATAGCCCTATCCATCAAGGAGCATGAGAAGGCCCCGCACCATCAAACCAGTACGGCGGGGATCCACAAATGCTGAAGTTGGATCAAGATAGCGACGAACCCACGAATTGTCAATGCGATAGCCGTCGTGAGACGGATCACGCAGCATCGGAATCGGCATCGTTGGATGAGAGGCCATGGAGTACTGAATGTCGTGGATGGAGTTGCTGAGCGCACTCATCTGCAGAGTAGTGCGGTAGTCCATCTGTGTCCAGCAATCATCCATCTCGGTCGATGCTCGTCCTCCAAACAGAAGTGATCGCGAAGCATAGTCTGAGAAGAGAGTCCAGTGTAGCAGTGGACTCGGGAGCAGGTGAGTCAGAAGCAGCAAAGGAGCAGGAGATACAGGCTCCTCATCATCATCGGACTCAGAAGAGGCGATGGCAGCAACAGTTCTCCTGGCCTTAGTCAGAAAGGCAGGAGGGGGCAAGGACTGACACTGATCCAATGGAATATGGAAGGCGAAATATCAAAGGAAGATACATAGAATAAACCAAAGATTTTGGTTTAGGCCTAGCACGAATCATCCAATCCATCATCGTGCGAGGGAAGTTAAAGGGGACGCAAAAATGAAGAAAGAAGAGAGCAGTGATCTCAAAGTAAGTAACTTCATCTGTTGATCCAGCTTTTGGCAAGATCGAAGAAAAGATGATTCTATGAAGTTCATAGAAATGATTGTTGAGATGTTTAGCCATGAGTTTACGAGGGAAGGATTTGGAGAACAAAGATCACCCTTGAAACTCTCCAACGTGGTCTCGCCGGAAAAAAAAGTCCCGAGCATCATCAAGCCTTTCCCAAGTGTTTGGGTCGGGCAAACCAAGTAGGTCGGCTAACTCAAAATCATCAAAAGATATGTCTACACCGGCGACACGTGAATAGATACGTGTGCGGTCATAAGTCATGTTGCAATAAAACATTTGTATTGCATTTACATATATTGGTTCACGAGTCGCAACAAGCTCATCAAGACATAAGTCACAAAATTTGGAAGAAAATCGAAAAACACCGTAAATTTAATGGGGTCCCGCAAAGACACGACGATGACGGAAGTCGGCGAACCATGCGTTGGACGCATCTAAGGACACAAAAAGACGGTCATCGTATGTGTCGGCATTGAGTGGTGGAGGTGGATTAAAAAGTGGATGCACCATGAGAGGAGGAGGTTGAGGATTAGGTTGTGGTGGAGGATTAGGTTGAGGGTTTGGGTTAGGATTAGTAGAGGACTCACCAATACTTCTCCTTGGTCTTTTACCCCTACCAAGCAACCTAGGAGCCATGGAAATAAAAAATTGAGATGGAAGAGAAAGATAGATATACCTTAAAAGAGACCTAAGATGGAGGAGAACAACTCCAAGAATGATTTCCTTGAGTTTGGAGAGCAAAATCCCAAGGAAAAGCCTTCTAGGGTTAGGGTTTTGATGAAAATAGAAGTGGAGATGGAGGAAGAAGACAATGGAGGAGAGAGAGAGACCACTTTTCGAATTTATGGTCTCTTGGTCGGCTGGTCGGGTGAAATATGGGCCACTGGATTAAGACAAGATGAACGGCTGAGAAGGATTTGAGGTTCTGGAACGAGGACACCGAACTCGGCCCGAACTCTGGGTGGGCAGAGTTCGGCCCGAGTTCTGGTTCCTTGGACCAGAACTTCAAGCAGGAAATAAAAGATGAGATTGAAAAAGATTCGAATAAATGGTCAAAGATATGAATAAAAACAAGATTGAAAATTAGAATTTTCAAATGAGGCAGGCTATAAATGAAATTTAATCATATTAACTAAGGAGTTATGACATAAATCAATATAGTGAAGCTGCTATGGGGTAGCTGCAGGGGCCGGATCCCAGCTAGCGGTAGTCCGAAGACTAGTGCACCGGTCGCTTAGGCTTTTACGCCTTGTTGTCAGAAGGACCCTTTCGGCTTGTACCCATAGCAAATTCAGCATAGAGAATCGTGACATAATCGATAATTAGCAGATCAATTTAATGTATAACCGTTTCATCTAAAATTCCTAATTTCCGACAAAGAAAATTGAATCGCTCCTCGGATAAAGGTTTTGTAAAGAAATCGGCTAACTGATGAACAGTCAATAAATTCTAAATTAATAGTGCCATTTTGTTGATGATCACGTAAGAAGTGGTGACGAATCTCAATGTGTTTCGTGCGTGAGTGACAGATGGGGTTCTTAGTGAGATTTATAGCACTAGTGTTGTCACAAAAAAGGAATGTGCATAAAAGATAAGTTATAGTCTTCAAGGGTTTGCTTCATCCACAAATTTGTGCACAACAACGACCAGCTGCGATATATTCAGCTTCTGTTGTGGATAGTGACAGAATTCTGCTTCTTGCTAAACCAAGAGACTAGAGCCTTTCCTAATAAATGACACGTGCCGCTTGTACTTTTACGGTCGACCTTACATCCAGCGAAATCAGCATCAGAATACCCAATCAGGTCAAATGATGTTGATTTGGGATACCATAGGCCCACTGTAACCGTACCCTTAAGGTATCGAAAGATACGCTTAACAACGGTCATGTGTGATTCCTTAGGATTTGCTTGATATCTAGCACACAGGCAAACGCTAAACATAATATCAGGGCGACTGCAGTTAAGTAAAGAAGACTGCCTATCATACCTCGATACTTACGTTGATCAACAGGTTTACCGCTTTCATCTGGTTCTAGTTTGGTTGTAGTAGCCATTGGGGTGCCGATTGGTTTGACGTTGTCAAGGTCAAATTTCTTCAGCATGTCCTTTGTATACTTTGACTGACAGATGAAAGTTCCATTTGATGTTTTTTGACTTGCAGTCCAAGAAAGTAATTGAGCTCTCCCATCATGCTCATTTCAAACTCGGTCTGCATACACTTAGCAAAATCTTGACAGAGAGTTTCATCAGTAGAACCAAATATAATATCATCAACGTAAATTTGCACTAAGAGAATGGTGTCTTTGAAAGATTTTATAAAAAGTGTTGTGTCAACTTTCCCTTTTGAAAACCTTTTTCAAGCAAGAAATTGCTTAACCTCTCATACCAAGCTCTAGGGGCTTGTTTGAGGCCATATAGCGCTTTCTTGAGTTTGAAAACATGGTCGGAAATTTGATTTTCAAAACCAGGAGGCTGTTTTACAAAAACTTCCTCCTTAATAAATCCATTCAAGAAAGCACTTTTCACATCCATTTGAAATAGTTTAAAGTTTTGAAAATTAGCAAATGCACAAAGCATTCGAATGGATTCGAGTCTTGCAACAGGAGCATACGTCTCATCGTAGTCGATACCCTCTTCTTGGTTGTATCCTTGGGCTACTAGACGATTTTTGCGTGTAACTGAACCATCTTCATTAACTTTGTTGCGAAAAACCCATTTCGTACCAATAATCGAGTGATTAGCTGGCCTAGGAACGAGTTCCCAAACTTGGCTCCTTCGAATTGGTTGAGTTCTTCTTGCATGGCAGAAATCCAAAATTCATCATTAAAAGCTTCTACAATTTTTTGGCTCAATTTGTGAAATGAAGGCAGTACTAGCAATGGAGTCTCTTAATGATGATCTAGTACTTACTCCGTGAAACCTCACCTATAACCAGATTTTCTGGATGTGAGGGCTTGAAAGAGAATTTCTTTGGCAAGCCCTCCAGAGAATTGGTTTCAGTGGTGGTATTCTTTGGAGTAGAAGTTGATGGCTCAACATCATCATCAAGAGTAGCTGCTGCACTGCTATCCTCATCAAAAGTCACATTTGTAGACTCTTCCACAATTAATGAGCGTTTGTTGAACACTCTATATCCCTTACTCTTGGCCGCATAGCCAAGAAATATACCATCGTCAGCTTTGGCATCAAATTTGCCTAAGTTGTCTTTGGTGTTAAGGATAAAACATCTACAACCAAAAACATATGAAACGTTTGGAGTTCTTCCAAACCAAAGCTCATAGGGTGTTTTCTTCGTAATAGGACGAATTAGCACCCTATTTAAAATATGGCACGCTGTACTGACAGCTTCAGCCCAAAAATATTTCGGAAGAGAGAATTTATTTAACATGACTCTAGCCATATCGCCAAGAGTCCTATTCTTCCGCTCCACAACACCATTTTGTTGAGGAGTTCTTGGACAAGAAAACTCATGATTAAAACCATTTAAATCACAAAACTTTTCAAAATCAGTATTTTCGAATTCGCCTCCATGATCACTTCGGATTCGAGTAATCATGTAGCCTTTTTCGTTTTGAACCTTTTTAGCAAAAATTTTGAAAATGGAAATGGTATCACTTTTGTTTGTAAGAAAGAAAACCCAAGTAAATCTCGAAAAGTCATCTACTATAACAAAAGCGTAGAGTTTTCCACCAAGACTGGCTACTCTACTAGGACCAAATAAATCCATATGAAGTAATTGCAAGGGTCTAGTAGTACTTACAGAGTTTATGGAATGAAATGAGGACTTGGTTGCCTTATTCAACTCACATTCGGCACATACAGTGTCCTTTTTGAATGTGATGTCGGGCAAGCCTCTAACTAGCTTCTTAGTCGATAGCCTGGATATAGTATCCATATTGGCATGACCAAGACGCTGGTGCCACAGTAATCTTTCATCCTTGTGAGCATAGAGACATCTTCCTGCACTGTTAGTGTCTCTAGATAGATAGAAAATATAAATATTATCCTCTCTTATCCCTTCAAAAGCAATGTCTCCTGTTGACCTATCATAAATAAAGCATTTATTTTGTCCAAAGTTAATATCATACCCATGATCAGCAAGATGACTTATGCTGAGCAGGTTATGCTTTAACTCGGTCACTAGGCAGACATCCTTTATTACAGGAGAAGGAGGATGACCTATAGTACCATTACCAATGATATACCCTTTAAGGTTGTTGCCGAAGGATACATATCCTTCCCTCTTCATCGATAGTGATGCAAAAGATTTGCGTCTCCCGTCATATGTCGCGAGCATCCACTATCGAGAATCCACTTACTCTTAGTTGAGGAGGGAAGGTCCACCTACATCAAGAGTAGATGTGACCTTTGGTACCCAGGTTCTTGAGGATCCTGAAAAGTTAGTTTTCGGCAACCATGCATATATGTTTCTATCTACTAATCTCCTAACTCTACATTGTGGTGAAATGTGTCCATGTAATCCACAATAAGTACAAATAGCATTCCTATTTATGTTAGGAGCATGTTGATGATGTCTATATGTAGAGTGGTGTGGAGTAACATGGTGATGATGTCTATATGTAGAGTGATGTGAGTAGCATGGTGATGATGTCTATATGTAGAGTGTGTGGAGCATGATGATGTTTATATCCATAAGCAGTGTGATGGTGATTTTGTTTTTGTGCAACATAGTGATGATTGTATCTATGTGTAGCATGGTGATTCTGTGACATATGAGAATTATTTCTACGTGCATGTGGTTGTGTGCTTTATGAAAGTGTGTGTACATATAAGCATGATTACGTGCTGCAGGTGGATGACGTGGTTGACTAGTATGAGTAGTGTCATGCTTTGTGTGTGTCTCATGTGATTGGGTTTGAGGTTGAGCAACCTGTTTTCCCAATCTAGTCTCTAATTTCTTAGAGACGGCCTGCAGTTCATTAATCTTAGTATTCAAACCATAGATCTTAGTGATAGAGATCTTGTGTCTATTCTTTTCTTCAGCGATCTCAGTATTGAGTGCTGTGATCTCTTGTGTTTGCTTTTCTATACGTGCTTCGGCATCATGTAGGCTTAATTTAAGCTTAGACACCTCATTTGTGACTTCTGTGGGTGAAGTGTCTCTACTATTATCAAGCAATGAAGAGAGTCTTTGAATCTCGACTTCATAACTTTTGATCTTTTCCTTGGCGTGTTTTATATTTACCAATGACTTTCTTGTGGTCATTGAGTAAATCATTGAATGCATCGCCAAGTTCATCAAACGTGAAATCATCGAGAGTTTCGCTAGTTACCTTGTCGGATGTAGCCATTAGGCAAACATTGGCGGTGTCTTGAGGAGAGTCTTTTCTTCCTCGGAGTCACTAGCTTCGCTTTCATGCCAAATGCTTGTGTTGGCATATTTCTTTGAGGAAGCTTTCTTGTATGGTTTCTCATATCGGTTGCTCTTCTTTGTGAATGGACAGTCTTTTCGGACGTGTCCAGTCTTCTTGCAGCCGTAGCATGTTGGCTCTTCTTCGTCATCTTCTTGTGGTTCCTTCTTTCTTCGATTGAAGCGAAGGAATTTCTTGAAGTTGCGGACAAGGAGAGCTTGATCTTCACCTTCCGAGTTGTCGTCATCCGTCTCTTCAGGATCAGCCCTTCGTCGGTGAGCTTTAAGGGCAATCTCCTTTGCCTTAGGAGCAGGCTCTTCGAAGTCTTTGAGGTCAAGCTCATGAGTCATCAGCTTTCCATCAAAGTCTCCATGGACATAGTCGTGAGATCATTTCCTTCTATGATGGCTGTCACCTTAGGGTTCCAAATCTTTGGTAGCCCCTAAGAATCTTGCGGATCTTCTCGTGATTTGTATATTGTTTGCCGAGAGAAGACAAGGGGTTGATGATGTCGAGGAATCTTGTAATCATTTGTGTGATCGTCTCATTTGGCTTCATCTTGAAAGCCTCATATTCTTGAGTGAGACGACTTATTTTCGACTCCTTGACTTGGGTGGTTCCTTCATGCGTCACCTCTAGAAGTCTCCATACTTCATGAGCGTGGTGCATGTTGAGACCCTGTTGAACTCATTCCTGTCTATAGCACAAAATAAAGCATTAATAGCTCTCGCGTCTAGACTCGCCTGTTTTTCTCTCTCGTCAGAATATTTGTCATGGTTTTCTCAACGAGATCACCATTGACAACTATCCTGGCTTTTTGTAACCATCGGTGACGATGGTCCACAGGTCGAAGTCTAGCGACTTGAGATAAAAATCATCCTTGTTTTCCAATAGGTGTAGTTTGTTCCATCAAATAGGGGAGGCCTATGTGTGGACTGCCCTTCACCGTGATTGGAAAACATGGGTTGAGTGGTTGCCATGGATCAGCTCTAGGATGTTAGTCCTTGATAGAGAACAGAGCTCTGATACCAATTGAAGACTAAGTTGGCAACTCTAGAGGGGGGTGAATAGAGTTTATATCAAAAATGATCAATTAAAAATTAAACTCTCTTCACCAACTAAATAATCAGAGTAAAAATAAATGCGGAAATAAAGAGTAGAGAGCAAGCACAAACACAACAAGATTTTTAACCTGGTTTCCCTCGTGGAGGACTAGTCCAGGCCTGAGAACTCTAGCTCAGGATTGAAATCCACTATTTGTGAAATAGGGTTACAACCACGTGCCTTTTCACAGAAGAGCACGCCAAACTTCTTTCAATGATCGCTTTGGCGAAACTTGGACTTTTCCAAGTGGCTTACAACTTCTTGCACTTCAAACTTCTAGCTGAATCGTACCGAGCACCTTGGACGGTTGGGAAGTTTGAATGCTAAGTGGATGGGAAGGTAAGGCTCTTGAATATATAGGCTATGTAATAGAAGAAGAAGAGAAGAGTGGATGGTTTCAAATGAGAGAAACCAAGGCCTATTTATAGGGTTCGGGGTAGGCAGAATTCGGCCAGAATTCGGTATAAATAATTCAAATTTTTGGCCGTTGGACAACTAGCAGTGATCAATACCTAAAAATCAGCATCCTGAATTTTAGGGGACCGAGTTCGGCCCGAACTCTGTGTGAGGCAGAGTTCGGCCCGAACTCTGTCTTCTATGGACAGAATGATCTTTGTGGGCTTTTGGATGAAATGGGTTGATTGGGATTTGGGCTAAGTCAACCTATAAAGCTATGGCTAGCCCAAAGTGCTCAGTATGATCCAACGTACATCATCCTATACTCAAGAATAATAAAAATACAGACTCCAGTATACAACAAAGTGGTAAAACTCCAAGCAGCTGTGAACTGGAACAAATGAGCTGAGTAGATTGATTTCGAGCTCGATGTGTCAAATTGGACTAGACAAATATTGTTTTGTTAATTGTCAAGATTAGGTTGACTGTGATCCGGTTTGGGTCAAAAGACAACCTATCACTGTATCTTATATAGTAGTAGATGATGTCTTAGTATTACATTATGTGAGTCATCTTGATTCTGTTACATTCTTCAGATACTAGATACGATAAGAACATATACTACACCATAAGTATAGAACATAATAATCCATACTAATGTATGCTAGAATGAATTTTGGGTTGTGTTCTGAGCCATCCGTTCTCACACTTAAGTACCGTGAGAGCGCCGGAGAGAGTGAGAGCACCGGAGGGGGAGGAGAGAGAGTGAGAGAGAGAGTAAAATGGGGGAAAATGAATTGATGGGGGAATATAATTAGAATTTAGCGACGTTCATACTAACGTTGCTAAATTAGTCGCTATTAATGACGTCATAGCGACGTTTCACGACATATAGTGCCGATATTTGTAACAAGTAGTTTTGTTGGTTGGTTAATTGGTAACATGGTGATCGAGATATATAGTCCCTGCAACCATTCGACTGGCGAGGCAGAAACTATGGTACGACATGGTGATCAGGACATAGTCCCTGCAGCCATTCGACTAGCGAGGCAGAAACTATGTAGCCGTAGATAAAGTTGACTGTCCTCCGACCCTCATCCCTCGGCAATGATGATACGATAACCTATCACTATATATTATATAGTAGATGATATTTTAGTATTACATTATGTGAGTTCATCTTGATTCTGTTACATTCTTCAGATACTAGATACTAGATTCGATGAGAACGTATACTACACCATATGTACAGAACATAGATGATTCACACCAATGTATGCTACAATAAATTTTGGGTTGTGTTCTGAGCCATCCGTTCTCACACTTAAAACACATATGAATTAGTACTGTGTGTCAATCTTTGTTTTTGTATTTTCGACGAACCCAGAGATTAGATTCTGTATTTTGTATTTTGACTTTGTACGTATTTGGGGATATTCAGTTTTTTCGTTGAGGATACTGAGTTTGTACGTATTTGCGGATATTGATTTGGTTTGTTGAGGATATATATTGACATTGTTCGTTGTGGATAGTATTTTTTCTTTATATTTTTTGTATATTCTGGAATGTATTGTGCGTGCCGGTGTTGAGTGTTCCACCGAGGGGGTCGGCGAACCCAGGGATTGGATTCTGTATTTTATATTTGTATTCTGTATTTGGCTCAGGCTCCAGCTCCAGCACCATTTGCATTCTGGAACATATTTTTTTATATTTTTTTAACTTAGCGACGTTTTTAGCAACGTTAGGATTCGTCGCTAAATAGTAGCGACGTTAATAAATGTCGCTAAAAGATGACGTGGCAACACGTGGCACCAAATCTTATGTCAGCACGTGGTCGCCAAAAATGTCGCAATAGTGTCGCTAAACTGCGACCACACGATAATGTCGCCTTTTACGTCGCTAATTAGCGTCAACGAACAAACATCGCAAATAACGTCGCTAATTAGCGACATTAATAACGTCGCCCTAGCGACGTTTTGCGACGTTTTCTCGTTTAGCGACACACTTTTTTCCGTCATTTTCGAAACGTCGTCCTAAACGTCGCTAAATTGATTTAGCGACATTTTCACCGAGGTTAGCGACGTTTTTAAACGTCGCTAATCTGACAAATTTTTGTAGTGTATACCCTTAAGCCAATTTTCAAATAGACTACTTTAATTTGGCTTAATTATTTAGATAGCCCAACACAATTAATTTTACATGTGTGGCCCATATTATTGAATAATTCCAACAATCTTCCACTGGGCCACATATGTAACCTTATAATTGTGTTAACCTTAATGAGCTCATAAATTGCTATCTTAATCCTTAGGGTATATCCGGACAATCTCGTCCATTAACCATATCAACATAGGATCAAAGCGGCATTCGTCACATATAGCGTAACTAAACCATCAATAGTCACATATACCAATATAGCTAAACGACATAGATCAATCATGGATGCATAGCATAAAAATTACACGCAATGTGATCAATACATGTCTATTTCCAACTGGTCCTCCTTAACTTTAGTGAGATCAAATACTTTGTGAAACCCGCAATTTGTCTAGTGATTATTTTTATTATTATTATTTTAAATGTGTGATTGCAATTATTATTAATTTTAATTAAATAGAAATTCTTTTGAAAATAATGAACTTGGATTTTTGTTTGTCTGGCCCAGACCCGAACCCAATTTGAATCTAAAAAATATTTTAAATTAATATTTTTTTTAGAGTTACAAAATGTTTAGTTATAATTTTTCTAAATTAAATCTTTAATTCATTTCCTCATTTTAGCCCATTCCTTATTTAAGCTTTTAATCATTTTCTTAAAGCCCATGAAACTAAAATCATTTTTACATTAAGCTCAAGCCCATCAACCATTTGAGCCTTTAGTCCATGGCTTAAATCCCACAAGCCCATGTCTTTATTACCCAAAACATTAGTTATAAGACCCATATTAACCCATTAATAACTTAGCCATTAAATCATTCCATTAAACTTTTTGTCCAACACACTTTGAAGCTGGAGCTTTAAAACACCCATTAACCAATCCTTTAACCCATTAAAAAATGATTCCATTCTCTCTCTCTTTCTAAATGCTCTGTAGAGAAACCGAAAGGATTTCGGTGGTGGCCGAGCTCCTTAACCGCCGGCTCCTCTTTTCCGATTCCGTGACCGGCCGCTCCTTCGGATTCCGGTAACCGACATCAACCCCTCCTATAAAACCCTTTCTCCTCATTCTTTCCTTTCCATCAACCATCCCCTTCCTCCCATCTTCCCCAACCCCAACTCCTAGCCCTAGCCGCCGGCCCCGAGCTTCCCGGAGAACCCGATCTAGCCCGGCCGCCCACCGGCGCCTAGTCCCGGCCGCCGCTCGCCCGCAGCCCGGCGTCCCCGATCCCGCATGGCCATCCGCCGAAACCGACCCGCGGCTCCCCGGTCGGCGCTCCCTCCGTGTGTGCCCGTGCCCGTTCCCAAGTCCGATCCCGTTTCCGTTCCGAGTCCGAGGCTACCCTTCGGATTCCGTCTTTTGGGTAATTTCTGTGTAAACACAGTAGTTCGTCCCCGTCGTAGTCCATGATGATAATTTGGTCCTCGATTTCCTTCGGGAATTCGATTTTCTGGTAGACGTAGCATTTTCGGATTTTCTGAAATGCTTATGTATATTTTTCTGTGTGGTTTTCCATGTTCTGCGGAATCTCGGGATTTCCGAGATTTGTTTCGGAAAAATTTCCGGATTCGGAACTTCTGTGGTTTTCTGGACTTTGTGTGTTCTGTGGTTCATATCTTCGGAATTTCCGAGATTTACTTGGAAATAATTCTGGGATTGAGGATTGGTGTTTAATTCGGATTTTTCGAGTTTTAATATTCTGGTTCTTTTACTTTGAATATTCCGAGTTAGTTTCGGGATTTCCGATAATACTTCGGGTTTTCCGATTACGTTTCGGAAATATGTTGTTGGTGCATTCTGGTGTAAAATAATGGGTTTTCTTTGGAATGAGATTTATAAATGGTGATAGTGGCACATTTTCCCAGTTTTGGGTTATCCCGAATATAGAGGGAATGCTGCCCAAATTTTATAAATGAATTTCAAATCGTTTTCAGAAATATTTACAATTAGGATTTTTGGGCGACGACCATACCGGTCAATGGGCCCCGGGCTAAATGCAAACGAAACCGGTTCCGTCCGGACGTTGAGGCATTAGCTATTTATGACGATTGGACCAAAGTCTGAGACTCGAAATCAATTTAATTTAATTTAAATTATTAGTTGTAGGATAATTTATAAAGACTAACCAAATGTTTTCTCTTATTTAAATTTATGTAAATGGTCTGTAAGGGCATAAGCCCATTCATTCCTGCTGGTGTGTAAAGTTTGTAATAGCTTAGTATTTTTTTTATTGTTTTCTGGTTTGTTGGTTGACGTAAAACACGTAAAACAAAATAAATATTTATTTATTATAGAAATTAAAATAATTTCTCACAATAAATAACTAGGAAAATTACAAGTTTGTAATTCAACAAATTCACGTCTTTCTCATTAAAAGAAAAACCTAATTTTTACAAAATACAAGTTTTGCGAAATAATCGGAAAACACGAATTTTCTCAAATAAATGTTAACATGATTTAGTTCCTTCGCAAATTGATTAATAGAAACTATCTCGATAAGCGTGTAATTTAGTAACAACATAAACTGGACTAGGACCAATTCTAGAGATTGTAACTAGCACACTTAGAATGGTTTTTTTTGATGCTGAGTCAGGATTCTCAATTGTAGGATTTCAAGGACGGTACTAGTCTCCATCAACAATCCTTTTCCAGTCATAATCCAAGGCAAGTACAGTTGGATTGTTTGCAATTTAATTAGTAATAGTAATCTTCATGCTTAAACCACATTGCTACACGGAACTCTCTCCTAAGTATTGATTGTTATTGTCTCATTGCATCATTGAATCTAATTGACTCGGGATATTGGGGAAGTAGTGTAGCGTCTATGACCAATACCCTAAAACTTTTAGTAATAGGATTGTACGAACTTACCCCTCTCACACACGGGGATAGGCCGGATCATATCAGTGATCATCCCAAACCGGTCATAGTCGTTACTTACTCAAATCACATGTTTTCAATTGTAGAACTGTTGGAAAATATTGCATTTCTAAATTGTTTATAATTACAAATTATATTATTAGTTGAATTGTAGATTTTCATAATTGTACTTTGCTCCTGACTGAAGACTAACATTTTTAGGTTACACTGAGGATTGCCTGTTCCACGAGGATCTGAGGCTAAGGAGCTAGTTGCTTGAGTTGTTCTTCATGATAATTGTATAAATTTTCAATTGTAAAAAAATTCTTCTATTGTAAAAGTTTTTATTAATCGAATAAAAGTTGTGGCAATTTTATTATTTGTTGATGTTACCTGCAAACGGAGATACAACTTACTGCCGCCGTCTCAACAACGGTGCAGGCTGGACATGATCCTGTTCGACCCAAGAATTGGGATCGGGTCGTGACATACTTTAACATAATAAAAACAGAATGAACTAAATTGCCATATATCTGATCAGATAAATATCCAAAATACTTTAATACATAAATGTGTCCAAAACCAAATAGCACCAAATACATAAAATACAAACTCCCACTATATTGTTATAACTTAATTAAGATAACACCCATATTAGTAGTATGCTCATGAAAGACCTTGGGTGGTAATACTTTTGTGAGCGGATCCGCTAACATGGAGTTTGTCCTAATGTGCTATAGGACACTTTTACCATTCTGAATTTTTTCTTTGCAACTAGAATTTTTTTTTTGTCAACATCCTTTGACTTATACAAGTTCTTATTGTTATTAGAATACAGTACTGCGGCTTATTGTCATACCATAATTTTATGTGGTCTTTCAACACCATACTGTAGGCGCAGCTTTGTGACAAAATTTTGTAATCATATTCCCTGAATAGATGTCCCACATCATGTTATAAACCTTGCTGCCATGGTGGAAGAAATTATGAGTGCATGTTTGACACTCATCCAAAATATATCTCCATTAGTCAGCATAACCTGATGTGGATCTCCTGCTGTGTTGGCATCCAACAAAATCGGAGTCAAAATACCTTATGATCTCCAGAATTATCCGATCTCCTACAAAGAGCATATAAGTTCTTGTTCTCTATTAATTACTTAAGTAGTTTGGCTGTTACCCAATGATCCATCCATATTTGCTTAAATATCTGCCTAACATCCTAATATGTACGCAATATCCTGACGCGTACATACTTGAATATACATTAGACTCCCTACAACTGATCATGAAGGAAAAATCTATTGTATTTTCTTAATTTTAAGGCTAACCTTAGGACACTTGATTGAGACCGAATTTGTCTCCTTTAACGAGAGGTGTCACCTGGTTTGCATTGAATACTTTAATCAATATACAAAACCAGAAAATTATTCCTACTCCCACTAAACTTGTGATACACACAATCTTCAACAGTGTTCATCTCGAAAACAACCGAGATAATCACTTGAAGTACCTTTGACGAGAAGCTTGCTTGAGTTCATAAATAGATTTTGTCAATTTGCAAACCATATTCATTGGGTCTTTCGACACAAAGTTTTCTGGTTGCACCATATAAACTGTTTCATCAATGTTACCATTGAGAAATGTCGTTTTGACATCTATTTAATGTAATTCAAGATCAAAATGTGCAACAACTGCTATGATTGTTTTAAAAGAGTCTTTCAAATATACCGAAGAGAAAGTCTCTTTAAAATCAATCCCTAACTTTTGAATAAAGTCACTAGCTACAAGACGTACTTTATACCTCTCCACATTACCCTTCAAATTTTTCTTGGTTTTAAATGTTCATTTGCAACCAGTGGACTTTATACCTTTTGGTAATGGAAAAAGTTTCTAAACTTTATTGTCTTGCATGGACTTATACTCCTTATTTATTGTATCAATCTACTTTGAGAACTGGAACTTTTCATGGCCCGAGGGAAGTTGATTATCATCTTCCAGTATCTATAGTCCTCCTTACATTCCTAGAGAAATATGACAATATTATCCGAAATTATATTTCTCATTTCTCTTGTGGACCATCTTAACATTACCGATTCTTGAGGTTGTTGAGTTTGTTCCTTAAAAATAATTGCCTCAGCTTGAATGGGGGGTGCCTCTATGTTGTCTTGTTGAGGTAGCTCAACATCGACTTGTAGAGGTAATTCGACATTGTCTTGTTGAAGTTTTGAATTCACTTCTTGATTAATGACAGGTACAGAAACCTGCACATCTTCAAAAGTGATAGTAGGAATCGTAACCGATTCCTCCTCAAAGACAATGGCCTTGACTTAATTTCTTCTCCAAACTCAATATCCTCAAAAACTATTACACTTCTCGTCTCAAAATTTTCTTTGTGTGGGACCATATAATTATTAACCCCTCGATCTGTCAGCATGACCAATAAAGTAGCTGCTTACAATTTAACATTGGTCTGTCTTCCCTTTACACATTCAATACAGACATTGAAGTCTATAAAGTCAATAGAATTCATATCTCATCAGACACAAGTCGTTCAACTCTATTTCTAGGGATGTGACCTAATCGCTTATGTCATAATAAGGCTAAATTTTTATTATTGTTAATTTCATTTAGTACTATGTAACTCCACATACAAGGTTTAATTTAAGCTGCAATAGTTTCAACTGAATATAGACGATCATAAACCTTAAAGGAACCGTTACCAATAATATTTGGATTTAAAGATAGACTAAACTTATTGTTTTCAAATGAACAATGATAACCAAATTTGTCCACTAAGAAAACTGAAACTGAATTTCGTCTAAAAGACGGTACAATAAAAGTGTCTATCAAATCCAAATAATAGTCGGTTTCTAAAAATAACCTAAAATGTCCTCTTGCTTTCACTTCTACCAATTTGCCGTTTACCAACATAGATGTATCTTTCACCATCAATTGGCTTTGGTTGCTCAGACAACCTTGTCTATAAACACTAATGTGGGTAGTAGCACCGAAATCTAACCACCACGTATTTTTAGGTACTAAATCTAAATTAACCTCAGAACAGACCAAATTTAGAAATGTACTTTTCTTTATACGTCATGCATGGTACTTTGTACATTTATTCTTTATGTGTCCTGACTTGTCACAAAAAAATAATCCTTTGTTTTATATTGTTGTTTCTTTTGAGCTGGACCCTTAGCAGCTTCTGTATTTATTTTCTTTTTCGTCCTTAAAGTTTATCCCATTAAATATGAAAATTAAATTCTTATTGGAAGATATTGTAGAAACATTAACTTAACTGTAAAGAGAACAAAACTAATAAACAAACATGCTCTAATTAATAACCAAAGAATAAAATATAGTCAAACAAATTCAAATAATGGTGAACCACATCTCAAGATACCTAGTATATCATTAATATTAAGTCTTTGGACAGTGATATTAACTGCAAGTGGTACTCTTTGTGTAATGATCAAACGTCGACAATAAGTCATATCAAATAATAAGCCTATCTTTAGATTGGGTTATTATTCACATGTAAACCTTATAATTGTCACACATTTATCACCACAAGTATGTGTGCAATTCGGTCAAATATTAACCTTCCTTTGGGCCGGCTAATATCCGCATGAATGTACACACATAAACATCCAACATTATTCATGGACTATCTACGCAAAAGAGGTCACTTTGGCGACATCTTGTTTCAATGAGTCTATTTAGAATAATAGACAACTATTGCTAGTCACAAAAAATGCATCAAAAAATTTGAATGTTGACTAAATTTTACAAAATCGAATTATGTCTAAAAACCTTATGTACATGCATATTTTAAGATTATTATTCGAATAAAGTAATCAAAAGCATCATCATGAATTTTTTACAATATTGGATATTATCAACATAACAAATTTCATGTAATAATCTACTGAGGATATGCATGCATCCAAAGAAAAAAAACACAAACATTAACTGAAAATGATAACTCCAAAGTATATATCCAAACTGAACATATTTTGTCTAAACTGAGCATTATCAGCACCTCATTCCTCTTTAAGTATCCAAATATCTAAAGATTTTTTTTAAAGAAGAATAAGCAAACTTTAGACCAATTAAGAAAAAAAATTTGAAATCGTTACCAATTTCCAAAAAATTCATATACCAAGGTGCAATATGTCCAAAAAATGTCAACATGTCATTAAGTTCCAAATAAAATAGTGTATCTTGGACACAATCAAGCCTTTCCTTATCCATATAGAAACCATTATGCTTAATAATTTAGTACGGAAGAGATTTCTTTAAACTTACACTTGCTAAAATTTTCCCCATATATATATATACATACACATGTACATATATGCAAGCGTGTGATCAAGAAAGAAAGAAATACAAAGTACTGCAATGCTTTAATAAATAACATATATTACATGTAATCCTAAGGTCTGCAATCATTAAAAATTTTGTAATTTATTCTATGCAAATTGGTTAGAAATCCTAAGTGTCACGACCCGGTCCCAAATTGTTGGGTCGAATCGGATCATGCCCAGCCTGCACCGTTGTGAGACTGCGGCAGTAAGCTGTATCCAAATTCTGGTAATCACAACAACACAATATATTTTGTCACAACATCTAAATTTCGAATATTAAAACTTGTCCAACAAAAGGTTCATTTAATACATCAGATAAAATAAAAATTATCTTTTTATTCAAACATCAAAACTAAAAGGAAAATCATCATCTAGGAAGTTGGCTCATCAACCTCAGGATCAACATCTTCCAAGTGAAAATCTGGAAGCACAGCAGGGTAGAGCTCAGGGTCGTAATAGCTACTAATCAATAGCTCTGCATCATCAATGGAACCTGATCCAGTTAGGAAAGGAGCAAAGTACAATTATGAAAATCTAACAATTCAACTAATAATTAGAAATTTGCAATTTAAACAGTTAAAATACTTGAACAATATTTTCCAGCAATTTTCTACAATTGAAAACAATGTTATTTGAGTATGTAATGCTTATGACCGGCTTGGGTTGTACAATAGTATCCTAGTGATACGATACGGCTTATTCCCGTGTGTAAGAGGGGTAAGCTCACACAATCAATATGCAATATGAGGGGTATTGGTCATAATACACTACACTACTCCCCCAATCCCACAATAAATAACAATCAATACTCTAGGAGAGAGTTCCGTGTAGTAATGTGGTTTAATCTTGCAATATTATAATTATTAACTAAATTGAAAATTAAACACAACCGTACTTGCCTTTGTTTATGACTGGGTTTGAAGAGTCGGTCGGTTCCGAGAAAGAAAATCAGACTCGTCCTCGAAATCCTACATTGAGAATTCCGACTTAGCATAAATGAGGAAACCATATCTGGGTGTGCTAGTTACAATCTCTAAAATTTGATCCTAGTCAAATTTTATGTTGTTATAAACAAAACACATTTATCGATGCGATTTAAAGTTATTAATTTAACGAGAGAAAAGTCAAGTTAACATTTTTTGGGAAAACTTCGCATTTTTCAATTATTGACAAAACTTTGTATTTTGTAATATATATATATAAAAATTAGTTATTTTTCTTTTAATGAGAAAACATGAAATTGTCTAAGTTACAAACTTGAAATCTTATTATTATTAATGTGAGAAAACTCTTATTAATTTTTCTATAAAATAAATATTCAGTTTACCATTTACGCGTTATCTACAAAACAACAATCCAGAAAATAAAAGGAAAAACTAACTACTTATTACAGTTCCACAGAAAATAGAAAAGAACTTGGACTTATGTCCTTACAATTTTTTTTACATAAATTAATTTAATTTAAAGGTGAGCTCTGAATGCCGCGAACGGTCCAACAGTAGGCCGAAGCCCTGTACCAAAATACTAACAGCAGTAACCCATTCAAAAAAATAATAATAAATTAAATTAATTAAAAGTGTCTCATACTTGGTCATTCAAAACTCATGTTTTAACTAATGCCTCAACGTCCGATTGGCCGGTTTCGTTTGCATTTAGTTAGGGCCCATGGACCAATATGGTCGTCGCCCGAAAAATCTATTTTAAAAACCAACACTCCAAGATGTAATTTGTTTTGCAAAGATCGAGATTTGAAAATAGTTTTAAAATATATTTCGAAAATTTGGGCAGCACTTCCTCTATAATTGGGATAACCCAATCCTGGGAAAATGCCAACACCCACAATATTCCAAATCACAAAACATTTCCAACCAGAAGTTCCAATTTATCCAACCCAAGAATAGGTTTATATCAAAATCACAGAAAACTTTCCGAACTATAAAATTCGGAAAACCCGAAATAACTCGGAAAACCAAAAAACCACAGAACCTTTCTAAGGAAAATGGTCACAGAGCCATTTCCGAAAAATCCGAACTTCTCTCGGAACTTCCCAGAAACCACAGAACTATCGAACAACAACATCCAAGCCACAAAACCATTCCAAAACTAAGTTCGAAAAAATCAAAAACCAACATCGTAATTATCGATGTTGAATCCCATGTCGGGATCGGGGACTGCGTCATCATCAACACTAAGAGAGGAACACGAAGATACGAAAATATACCTCGGATGCTCGGCTAGAGCTCTCAGGTGAATATAGGAAGAAAACGAAAAACCCGCGAATCTCAGAAATCTAAAACAAGCGGAACAGCGGAACGTGCCTCGGAAAGCACGGATCTGAACAGAAACCGGGCACGGGGAAGGCAGCTGTAACGCCCCAGTCCCAAAATATGTAGGACTAAGTACGTAGACTTGCCAGCTGTATTCATACGAAGTACGTAGGTCTCGTATGAATACATAAGCTGTAAAATACAGTAATCCAAGACAAACTAAATCTCATCCACAATAATAAAAAAAAATCAACTTGAATATTTATGATATAATCGTTGGGCGGAGACAAAGTCCACTACCAACTATCTCAATAAAAGAAATGTACAAGAAACCGAACGATAAAAATGGCAAGACGAACCAAGCGCAATTGTCTTCGAAGGAATGAAGAGAATCACGGCCTTGGCTAGAATACCTGCAGAAAACATGAACACACACCTGGGGAAAAACTAGGTCCTCAGACGGACGTAACAAGATACAGGAAGAACAAGCTAATATGAACTGTCAGAATAAAAATATATAAATGACTATCCTAGACACAAATATGCAAAGGAGATTCTAACCGCCTATTGTGCAATTTAGAGGACAACTTTCATGCGCATGGGTGGGATTTTAGGCTATGTGAACGTAACTGGCATCCAGTCAACTGTATCCGGCCGTAACGTCCAAAACGTCAGAGGGTATCTGTAAATATATCGCCACAGTTCCATCCGGAGACTGTGGTTTACCTGTTTGGATTCCTATACGCACTAGCGACTGTCCTCCCCCAATATTTCCCACACTGTTCAAGTCATGTCCATGGCTCGTCCAGTTTTGTAACTGCTTGAGTCTCTAAAACCCTAGTCATGGCAGTCACGATCATCTACCGTCACACGACTTTAGAGATAGCTAGTCAATAAGTCGTGCCCCTAATAAAATGCCTCAAACCGTAGTGTAAGTGTCATGGTCAGCGGAGATATAAAATATCCCGCAATAGGAGGGTAGTCCGCTAACACTAAGTTAACATGCATATATTGAAGTAAAACGACTAATAGAGTCGCTTGCACCCAAGTGTGGCTTGGACGTGCAGTTTATAACAAATAAAAATAACAAATACGAAACAAGTAAATAAATGCTGAAAATAAATAATATGACAGTTAATTAGCAAGGTATACTTGCCTGTTGCGACGCCTGGTGAGCTGCCTGGTGTGGTACAATAAAGGTGGCACAAGATCGACTTCGGTGTTACAACTACGCAAAGGGGCCTCCGATGGTGGCATGGACTGGTCCATCGGGTCCAGAATACTCAGTTTAGCTAGGGCAGATAGGAGGAAGTACAGAGTTGGCGATGGAATAGGAATAATCGGATTAGGCACGGTCAAGAGTCAATGATCGAAGGGTTTGCGTAAATAATATATACTGATTTAGGAATTATTTATAGTACTTAAAATTATATATATATATATTTATTAATCAAAATATTCTTTTAGGTAAATACTTAAAGCAAAATCATTCTACGCAAAATATAAAACTCCATGTTTGTTTAAAATAGGGTCTTTAGTAGAAAAACAATATCTCATTGAAATAGTATATATGTTTAAAAATGGCTAGTAATACTATAATAATATACTTAATCAAAACATTGAAATTACTCATAGACACAAAACCCAGATACTATATATATATAATATATCTATATATATATATATATATATATATATATATATATATATATATATTTATTTAAACACCCTGATATAAAAATGTGATTAGACTTGAGTATTCGGTTTGAAAATAATGTATGCCAAAAACTCTATATATTATTTCTAAAATTTGAAAATATTATAAATGTATTTAATAACCATAAGTAATATTTTACCAAAGAGGTACTGATGGTTTTATACTGACAAGATATAGGCTAATTTACATATTTTCAAAGTGGTAATATACTTCTAGTATTAGTATATAATTGGTTTTGACAAAACAATCATAATTTATTAATAACAATAAATTAAAGAATTTATAATAAAAGAAACAAAAAAAATGAGAAATAAACAAAACAACATAGGAATTTAGTGCAAGCAGCAACTGTTGCTGAGTGCTCCTCTATTTTTGCTAGAAGAAGTTGGGAGAGAATGGACTCACAGAAGAGAGAGAAATGAAGAGGAGCGGAAGCGAGAGAGAGAGGTCAGAGACAGATGGAGACCGGAAGAAGGGTTCGGCGAGGGAGCGGAGGGAGAGAGAGAGCGGGGTGGCGAAGTCGGAGGGAAGAGAAAAGTGGGACACGGCGCGCGGGGTTTTGAGGCGGTCGGAGGCGGTCGGCCTCGGCGAGGGTTTCGTCGACGGGGGTGCGCAAGCGGCGGAGGACGGGAAGGAGGAGAGCGGCCGGGGGTCTCGGCAGGGGTAGGCGGTCAGGAGCGGCCGGGAGGGGCGGACGTGCGGGCGGCGGGGTAACCGGGAGAGGCCGACGGGTGGAGCTCTCGGCACGGTTGACCGGAGTGGGCGCGGGTTTCATTCGAGCGACGGTCCAACACGGCTCCGGGGAGACCCGCGGGCGATGGGCGCCGGAGTTAGTAGCCAGCGGAGGGAGCGACGCGAGGGTTTCCGGCAGCTGTGAGCGCGACGGAGGAAGCGGGAAGCTCGGCTTAGTCGGCGGGGACGGCGGTCATCAGGCCGGGATGGACGAGCGAGGGTGGAGCCATGGCGGAGGAGGGTTTCGTCGAAGGGAGTCTCGCGCGCACGCGCGGAAGAGGAGCGGCGAGATTTGGTCGGAAGTGGAGGCGGCGCCGGTGGCGCGCAGGCGGGGTTGGCCACCGGCTGGGGTCGGCAAGACGCCGACGGTTTGCGAGCGCGACGATGCTGGCGTGCTCTTGCTCCACGGAGGAAGCCCGCGCGCGACTGCGCGGTAGGTAAGCTGTGATGGTGGTCGTCGATTTTGTTTTTATTTCTTTAATTTGGGGTCTGGTGACCGGAGTTTGGGTTGGATATGCCGGAGACGGCGCTAGCTGTGGTGGTGATGGTGGGTGGCTGGTGTGGTCTTGTCGAAGATGGCCAGGTTAATTTTGGAAGTCTGGTGGTGATGGTGAGTAGGGGTCGGACTGGGTACGGGCGGCCGGTCGGAGATGGAGACGGCCTGGTGGTGGTGATGGATGTTGGCTGCTCAGTTGCACAGCTGGCCGGGTTTGCCACGGCAGTTGTTGTGGAGTTGGGGACGGAGATTGCTGGGAGTTGGGGAAAATGGTGGCGTTGGCGGTGGTGTTGTTTGGTGGACAGGGGTGGTGTCGGATGTAGCGGGGTGATGGTGAAACGGCGACGTGGGGCAGCGGTGTAGTGGTCGTAGGGTTCAGGTTAGGTTAGGTAGACGGATTTGGGTTGACAGGGGAAGGCCGGGGAGTCGAGGCCGAGGACAGTGGTGGACGGCCAGAATTTGCTAGGATAGATATAGGTTTTGATTGCGTCGGGGTTTATCCGACACGGAATTTATGCAGTGTATATGTACTTGTGGAATAAGAATTGTACACGTACACGGACACGACACACGAGGGATTGGAGAATTGTTTGTGGAGAAAATTTGGCTTGTGGAATTATGGAGGAGTACCTGTCTATTTATAGGATGTGGGAATTTCCAATTGGATAAGGACTAGAAATATTTAAAACCCAAGTAGATAATTCATCTATTAGATTTAAATTAATGAAATCAAATCTAAATTTAAATCAAATTCCAAATTAAATCTATAAATTATACCTTTATACTTATTTAAATTAAATCCATAAAATTAAATCGAGATTTAAAATGGCCACAAAATTTTCAAATATATTTTCCAAAATACCAATAAATAACATTTCGAAAATAATAAATATTTTTAAATATCTTTTCGAATAATAAATATAAATATTAAATAATTTTGAAAATTAAAATATATTTAAGTATTAATAGGAAATAATTTCAAACTACATTTTTACTAATTTGGATAAAACAAATTTCGAAAGTAAACATAATAATCAAATCTTTAAAATACCTTCTTGCTAAATTTTAATAAAATAATTATTATATTATTTTGAAACCACCATTGGTAATAAAATCAAAAATTATTTTTCTAAAAATATGTTACTCGCACATATTCGCACTTGACGAGAAAATACAAAAATCGTAAATTCCCGCGCGACGTACAATACGACTATGCGATGTATAAATACAAAAAAAAAATCAGCACTAAAAAAATATAGTAAAAATTAGGATTTTACATCCTACCCAACTTACAAGAATTTTGTCCTCGAAATTAAAAATAAGAAGGGTTGAGTGGGTACAAGGGTATATCAATGAGGAACAATCAAATCACGATGTTCAAACATACATTAGAAAATCGTGACTTCGATAACTACGGAGATAAATCACGAATTTAATTTAAGGAGTGAATGATGGTCGCGACAATGAATCTAGGGTCAAGGGAAAGGACGAGTAACTCGAGATGGGGATATAGTCCCATCGGTTGGTCGGTGGCTAACTATTTTGGCAATAGTTGGGAGGATAACTAAAGGTGATACTTTGGGTCTATATATTAGGTACGAGTCTTCGTCTAAATAAGTGAAAGACGAAAACCAATAGGAGTTGTTTTTGAATACCAACATGTGGTTCAAGGGCGAGTGAGTTGTTTGCCATTGATTGTAAAAGTACAGAACAATTATCGGAGGACTGAACTTAGACTCACAATACAAACTCGCTCGTACAAAGAAAGCCTAGGAACGAAAACCTAGGTACAGCAGTCTAAGTACGATTGTTTATTTTAGATTCTGGGGGGTGACGATAGAGGCTTGTGAAAGCGACGGCCGCGTCTGCCTTACTCCTTGGACGATCGGTACGCAGCCTTGACTCGGAGAAGATCTGCTTGGTCGTTGACGAAGAAATGCCTTCTTGCTCTCTCTCTGATTGCTCTCCTGGCTTCTCTCTCTCTGTGTATATTCTCTCTCTGACTATGGGGGAAGTCTCTCTGTGTATACGTATTCTTCTCTGGTTTTTTCTTTTTTTTGTATATCTCTCTATATCTCACAAGGGAATGGCACCTTGCTATTTATAATAGTGGGATGTGATCACTAGGGTTGCCAATGATTAGCTCTTGGAGATGGCGGCGGCCTGGGGATTGATCAATCCAGGCCGTTCGTTTCTGATTATGACGAATCAGAACCATTAAGGGTAGATTACACCAAATCTCCATTAGCAATTAATGCTGATTGGCATAAATCTTCCTTATAATGATTCTCTAATATCTGCGAATAAATCAAATTTATTCTCCTGCCACGTGCCCTAGATCATTGGGATTCGACCCGATCTTGGATTGCCATAAATCTGGGAGATTGATCGGCTGAGGACACGTGTCCTGAGAGCCAATGGTGAGACTGGAACCGTATGCAGATTGGGTCGCATGAGATTTGGGCCGCATGAATTTTGGGCCGCATAAGACTTGGGACACGTGTCAGGGCTGTCTGGGCAGTGGCCCCCTCCTTCAGACTTCTGAACCATATGATGAGCCGCATGGACCGCATAATGGTGTGTCTGCTTGAGCCGCATGGGCATGATCTTCTTGAGCCGCATAGGGATGATTCCACTCGAGCCGCATGGGACAGCTTCACTTTGAACCGCATGGGAAGTCTTCACTTCGAGCCGCATAAGCACACCCACGTGGCAGGGCCACGTGGCATTTTGTTGCTCTCGGGAGATCGTGTCAGAGATTTCTTTCTCTTCCCTAGAGATACATCATCATGACAGAGTCATAATTACCTGCTTTGGTGTTAGGTCTGTCAACTTTTCAGAGGGGTCAGCCGTCATAGTAATTAATGCAGCATGGATCGAAGGGGAGCACTGTCACGCCACATGTCTTCTGAGCCGCATGGAATGCCTCCGGCCGCATAGCTCCTTATGCCGCATGACTCCCTGAGCCGCATGCATTTTCTGAGCCGCATGGGTCTTTCTCTAGTATTTTTCATGCTTCTACAGGACCCCCTTCAAAGTTTTCAATTTACAAAATTGAAATACTTTGAATAAGAAGCATGCTGGATATTCTTCTGGCCGTGCATGGATATCTTAGCCGCATGGAAAGTTCTGCCATAGGGGCGTCTCAGCAGCATAGATGGCCCAGCCGCATAGAAATTTCTGCTTCCTGACCATCTGAGTCGCATAGTTGCTATCAGCCGCATGGCCATTTGAACCGCATAAGCTCTTTGCCACGTCATTATGCCATGCGTGTGGGTATTTTTGGGACAGGATCCCAAGAGCTCAGTCTTTAAATGGCTGGTTTGGCTCAATAACCGAAGAGTTGATCGCGTTTGTACGAGGCGTCGGTCCACAGTTCTTTGTCTATAAATAGAAGGGCATTTGGACGGTCTTCTCTCTTAGACTATTCTTGACTCAGATTTTTGTCGTATTTTCTTCCTCTGATCATCAGATAACAATGGCACCCAGGGCTTCTAAGGCTGTAAAGAAGGCTGTGGCGAGGAGTAAGAAATCGGCTTCGCCCTCGACTGTCGTGTCCCCGTTCGTCTTGACGTTCATATTGCCCTCGAAGGTAAGGATTAGGTAGTCGATTTGAAACCCTAGCAGAGCCTACTTTACTGCATGCTTCATGTACACGACTTTGATATGAACTTCTTAAACTACATGGTCCGTATACGCGTCCCATGACTGAGCCGTATGAGGATATACCCCATGTCTGAGCCGCATGAGACTTGTCTAAAACGAGCCGCATGAATATTTCTGACTGTTTTCATTTTTTTCGTCTTTGGTTCTCGCAGTATCTCCACCGAATGTTGAGACTGCGGCGCCAGAGGAGCCGCAGCCTCCTGTGATCAGCCAGGGATCTTCCTCTGTTAAGGAGGGACTGTTGAGGGTGACAGCGCTGGAAACCCTGTTTCTCCTATTCTGGACGAGGATGCTCTTCACTTGCATCCTTCATATGTGAGATGGTTGAGGGAATGGTACATGCGCTCCTGTAACTAGGATGTAGGGGCTTCTCGTGGATGTTTGTCTGTAGTCTTTTATTTTGTTTCGGCTTTCTTCTTGTCTTCATGAAGAACTCTTTTGACTTGCTTGCAATCGTGTGGATGTAACCGATTTCTGAATGAATGGAATATATATTTGCTTTACTCTTTTGCTTTGTAATAATCCTCTTATTGGGACATTTTGCGTGGATCCATTATCCCTAACGTACCCTGGTTTTGGATACGGACAACAAGTTTAAAAAGAAAGGAACCAATCATACTGACTCAGAGGTACTGAGGACATGGTGAGCATGAGGGTTTCTTTGACGGGGGGGTACATAGAATAACTCAGAGGTAATGAGGACATGGAAATTCTATGTAGGGTGATTTGTTTTTTGGCAGAAATGGGACGACTCAGAGGTGATGAGGACATGGTCGTCTTGGAAATTTGTGGATCCGTTACCTTTGTTGTGCACTGGGAGTGCAGGTATTAGATCATGAGGGAGGATCTCTTGTAGGAAGAAAGTTCAGCGGTATGATCATACATAACTTTCTACCTGAAAGAGTGACCAGGATGTGAGTTCAGAGGCACCATCGGGTACATGACTCGAGAATCTGGAGAATGGTGAGTGTGAGTTCAGCGGTACCAGCGGGTACATGTCTCGAAAATCTGAAAAACTATGAGGGTGAGTTCAGTGGTATTAGCGGATACATGACTCGAAGATCTGGAAGATTATGGGGTGAGTTCATTGGTACCAGCGGGTACATGACTCGACAATCCATGAATGTTGGAATCAAAGTGTAAGTTCAGAGGTACCAGCAGGTATATGACTTGGAAATTTGGGATATCTTTATGGAAGAAGGGCATGAGTTCAGCGGTACACGCGGGTACGTGACTCAAAAATCTGTGAATGTTGGAATCAAAGTATAAGTTCAGAGGTACCAGCAGGTACATGACTTGGGAATTTGGGATATGAGTTCAGCGGTACAAGAGGGTACGTGACTCGATAAGTTGGAAAATTAGGGGGTTGAGTTCAGTGGTACCAGCGGGCACATAACTCGAAACTCTGGAAAATGTTGTTTAAACATAGTATTTCTTCAGGAACTTGCCGTTGACGGGCAATATGAGCAAGTCTCCGTTCTGCTTGGCGAGGCGGTAAGCACCATTGGAGAACACGGCCTCGATGATAAATGGGCCTTCCCATTTTGGCTGGAACTTGCCGGTGGTCTTGTGAGTCATGACCATTGGCCTCCTGACTGCCAAAACAAGATCGCCCACTTGGAATGTTCTGACTTTGACCTTTTTGTTGAAGGCTCCTGAGATGCGTGCTTGGTATAATTCGATCCTTTGCTGAGCTAGGAGGCATTTTTCATCTAAGGCCTCTAACTCTTGTAGTCGACGTCGATAGTTATCATCCGTTGTCAATTGATAAGTGAGGGCGACTCGGAGTGAGGGAATCTGAGTCTCTAATGGGAGAACTGCCTCACTCCCGTACACCAGAGAGAATGGTGTATTCCCGGTGGCTGTTCGAACCGTGGTGCGATAAGCCCATAAGCACTAGCCGCGCTTCTCGTTCCAGTCGCGTTTGTTGGAGGAGACAAATTTCTTGAGGAGTTTGATGATTGTTTTGTTGAATGCCTCTGCTAACCCGTTTGCTGTCGGGTTGTATGGTGTCGAAGCGACATTCTGAATGCGGTGTTTGTCGCAGAATCGGTAGAATACGTGGCTTATAAACTGCGGACCATTATCATGGATGATCCTTCGGGGCAGTCCAAAGCGGTAGATGACGTGGTGCTTCAGGAAGCTGATTACGTTCGAAGTCTTGACTTCGGCGAGTGGGACAGCTTCTGCCCACTTTGAGAAGTAATCAGTGATCGCAAGTATGAAGCGATGTCCTCGGGAAGAAGGTGGGATAATTGGACCAATGATATCCATTCCCCATGATTCGAATGGCAAGGACGCCACTGTCGGATGTAGAAATTCGGATGGTTGGTGAATGAAGTCTGCGTGGACTTGGCAGGCCTTGCATTTTCGGGCGTAATCTATTGCATCAGCCACCATCGTGGGCCAGTAGTAGCCCATTCGGCGAAGGCGGTCTTGCAGCTTAGGGCCAGGCTGATGGGCCCCGCAGACACCGTCATGAGCCTCTCGTACGGCTTCTTTGGCTTCTGCGTTCGACAAGCACCGAAGTAGTAATCCGTCGTAGGAGCGGCGATACAGCATTTTCGTCTCTGTATCGTAGAAGAATCTGAGAGAACGCCGTCTGATTGAAGTAGCCTCCTTCGGGTTCTCGGGCAGGATGTCGTAGACCACGAAGTCTATGAGTGGTTGTCTCCAGTCTGGCGCTTCGTCGATCATCTGAGCAGAATAACTCGCCATGGCTTGAACGTTGTTCTTGGGGCATACCAGCTCATGGCCGACTACATCGACCGAATGATGAGAGTGGTTTGGCACTGCTAGGGAAGCAGCCAGGCCTGCTAGGGCATCAGCTTCGATATTTTGGAGTCTGGGGACGTGTTCGATGAAGAATCCCTCGAATGATGAGATAATGTTGATCGTTATTTGGTGGTAGGGGATCATGTCTTCATGGCGGACTTCGTACGTCCCCCGAATCTGGTTGACGATTAATTGCGAATCATCGTATGCTTCAAGGTATTCTACATCCAGTTCTCTTGCGAGTTGGAGGCCAATGACCAAAGCGTTGTACTCAGCCACATTGTTAGAGCAGGGTTCTGTGAGAGAGTAGGCGCGATTGATCACTAGCCCGGTAGGAGAGACCAATACTACTCCGACTCCGACGACGATGTTTCCCTTGGGTCCGGTTCTTGAAGCGCCATCGAAGAACATCCGCCATATGTTATCGTGGGTGGTTGTATTTGAATCGGCGACCTCATCTGGGATTTTTTCATATATTCTGGATGATTTCGATCCTGGATGGGCCGCCAAAAAGTCTGCCAGGGCTTGACCTTTGACAGCCTTCTGCGGGACGAAGATCATATGATAGGGGGACAGCAATATCGCCCATGTAGCGAGGCGGGAGCTGAGTGCCCCTGGTTTGGTCATGAGGACCCTGAGAGGGTTGATTCGTGAGATCACATGTATGGTTTGCCCCGTGACATAGTGCCGCGTCTTTTGAATGGCGAATACCAGGGCGAGGTATTCTTTCTCCATAGCGGTGTATCGGTGTTCGGGCCCGATCATCATTCGGCTGAGATAGTAAATGGCCTGCTCGTGGCCTGCATCGTTGTTTTGTGCCAGCAGGGCACCGAGGGAGTGTTCCATTGCTCGTACATAGAGCAGGAATGGTTTTCCAGGGATCGGGGCCACCAGGACTGGAGGATTTGATAAATATTCTTTGATGTCATCGAAAGCGCGCTGGCATTCCTCGTCCCATACGAATGAGACTCCCTTCTTCATGAGGTGGGTGAACGGTCGGCATCGCCCGGAGAGGTTGGAAATGAACCTCCTGATATAAGCTAGCCTCCCTTGGAGGCCTCTAAGTTCACGGAGATTTCTCGGGGGACCCATCTCCATGATTGCCCTCGTTTTCTCGGGGTCTACATGGATACCCCGTACAGTGATGATGAATCCCAAGAACTTTCCGCTGGATACGCCCAAGAACGATTTCGTAGTATTCATCTTCAGATTGTGGGCTCGTATTAAGTTGAACACCGTTCTCAGGTCTTGCAGATGATCTTCCTTACGGTGACTCTTGACGGCGATGTCGTCGATATAGCATTCCACTGTCTTGCGCAAATGTTCTCTAAAAATGATACTCATGGCTCGCTGATATGTAGCGCCAGCATTCTTTAGACCGAATGGCATGACTGTGTAGCAGTATGTGCCAATCGGGGTTCGAATGAGGTGTGCTTTTCGTCGTCGGGAGACATCTTGATTTGATTGTACCCCGAGAATCCATCCATGAATAACATACGTTCAAAGCCGCATGTATTGTCGATCATGATGTCTGTGATAGGAAGGGGAAATTCATCTTTGGAGCATGCCTCGTTCAGGTTGCGGAAGTCGATACAGATTCGAATCTTCCCATTCTTCTTGAAGACGGGTACTATATTGGTGACCCAATCAGGATGTTGCTCTTCACGAATGAAGCCGCTGGCTATTAGCTTGTTGACTTCGGCTTCGATCGCGTCCATGACGCCTGGGCGGAAGCATCGTTGTTGCTGCTTGAATGGCTTTGCATCTGGCCGTATATTGAGTTTGTGGAGAGCGATGTCAGGATTTAAACCTGGCATGTCTTCATAGCTCCAGGCGAACACATCAATGTATTCTCTGACAAGTTCTAACAGCGACTCTCGTTCTTCGTCAGTTAGGCTTTTACTGATAAAGATCGGTTTTGGAGAAGATTCGCTGCCGAGATCCACTTGTATGACCTCATCTTCAGTAGGAGGTTCTCTCAGTTCGAACCGCTTTTCCCATTGTGCGTCTAATTGCTGGTCCCATGGCTCTAGCTCAAGGATTTCGGGGATGTCTTCGTCTTCCTCGTAAGCGTCGGTGAATGCCATGTTGACTGACATGACTTGTCTGAACACATCTCCGATGCTGGTATCTGAGTCGGAAGTCGGTGATCCGGTTGAATGTGACTGCCAGTCGTATTCTTCATCTGAGCTTTCAGGGGTCGAAGTAGGCGTTACATACCCTAAACCGCATCGGGTTTTGTTATAGTAGTTCCGTAGTTTGCCTGCCGGGGCTGGCGTCTTCAAAGGTAATCGTCGTCCAGTGCCGTAGTTCAGTCCTGGCGTTGTCTCTAGATCATACCCCTGTTTCTGTATGAGATATTTGGATTGAGGGCTATAGAGATACAGAGGCAGTCTTCCAGCATCTGACCCGAAGTCGACTTCTTCCATGGCGAGGGGATGCGGGTTGTTCGTCCGGCCGAAGATGATTGGGTGGTCCCCTCCCTCGATTATTCGGTAAGCGTCTTCTACTGGAGTAAGTTGGATAGCGGTGTACACATTTGTCACCTGTGTATATAGGTGAGTGCCTATACCGTGTTCCATAGCATACATTGTACATAGCTTATTGAGCTCGGTGTAGTTCAAAGATAACCCTTTATTGATGAAGTAAGGTATCTTTTCTAGAGGGATTACATCATCTGCGGAGGGAGCGTCAGTGTGGGCAGCCACATACTTGGCTAGCTCTGGTTCCTCTTCGGCTATCCCCTGTCTGAATGAAGATTGAGAGGGCATCCTAGTCATCTTGATCTTCAGAGGTTCAACTGAAGGAGCGGAGCGTGGGGTTGTCGGTAGACTAGCAACCCCCAGTCTGGCACTTGACGTGGAGCGAGGGGTGGCTGGTTCACTTGAAGTGTCAGACCTCGCATCGGGGGTGACGACCTTTCTTAGGCAGGCGTATCGTCAGAGGTCTATCGGAGGGATTGAGCTTCTCTGTTTGGGATTGACCGACTCTCGGCAATCTGATGGTAAGTGGCCCTGTCGTGGGTCTCGGTACCTGGCCGAACCTTGGCAGCCGGATTCTCAACTGCTCTTCCTGTGCCGAGAGGCTGATCGCGTCCTTACGCAGCGTGGCCGTAAGGGGTACGAATTGCCTGGTTTGCGAGCCTGGAGGTGGATTGTCAGAGGTTCTTCTGATCCCGTGGTTGCTTCAACATCAGTTTGTTTATTTCCTCCTTCAAGGTGCCTCTTCGACTTTTCGTATAGGCAGGAGTCCGAGTAATAAGATTCGACCCCTTTGAAGGGATCGATGTCAGCAAATTCTGTCCTCACGAAGCCGTGCTTGTCGACATATTTGAAGCATTGGTGTAGCGTGGAAGGCACGATCATGTAATCGTGTATCCAAGGGCGCCCCAAAAGGATGTTGTATGAAGTGTCGGCATCTATGACGTAGCAAGTGACTTCTGATTGGAGATTGCCAATCTGACAATTCAGACGGATTTTCTCGATTGGGTAGCTCCTGCCCGAATTGAACCCGCTGATGGCGGTGTTTGTAGGGGT
Organism: Iris pallida; assembly: GCA_029216955.1. Taxonomy (NCBI): domain Eukaryota; kingdom Viridiplantae; phylum Streptophyta; class Magnoliopsida; order Asparagales; family Iridaceae; genus Iris; species Iris pallida. The sequence continues at coordinate 4,849 of JANAVB010010469.1, read as the reverse complement.
CAGGCGATGCATCGGGATGCGAAGATGATGCAGTAGTCCTTTGGAATGATGCTTATGGAAGACCCAGGGTCAATGTGCATCCGGTCCACCTTTATGTCGCCGATGTAGCCTGTGTAGTATAATGGACGATCGTGTAGATTAGTCTTGATGAGCATGTCTTGTGGAGTGAAGACGATGTTGGGCATTGCTCCCGTACAGGCACTGTCTTGGAGGTCTGCGGGCTGATTTTCTCCCGTGAGGTTGACCTGAGCCAGGTACGTGTCGGCATTTGAAGTGCATCGCTCAAGGCTGTGCGGACATCCTTCGAGAGCCTCAGGAGTTCATATAAGAACAATTTGGCCGGTGTATTGGCCAATTGTGCCAAGATGTCGAAGTTGTAGGGCCTCTCCAGCCCCTGAGATGTTTCCTTTCGGAGGGATTTATCGAAGTGAGTCTCCTTCGGCCTAGGCTTGTCGGTCGTCGAAGGCTGAGCCGGTCCCGGAGCATCCGTGGTAATGGGCGGATGATCATCAGTCAAGTTTTCAGCCACAGGTTGAGATTGTGCTCCGGATCGAGTAACAACGGCCGTGACTTCCTCTTCATCTGCTGAGGTGGTACGGCAGGATCTGACTTTTCCACTTTTCTTTTTAGAAGATGGAGTGGACTGAGTTACCTCGTAGACTAGGTCCGGATGGACCCACATGATTTCCCCTCGTGATGTGGTGAGGGGTACTAGACCAGCAGCTTGAGCAGGCGGGAGATTAGCAATCTCCATCGTTGCCAGAGAGATGGGTATAACCCCGTCCTGGGTCTCTGTTGGAGGGAAGCTGCCGAATTGTACGGACACCATGTTGGCTGCCACGGTTACCTCCTCGAAATCGATGGCCAGAGCGTTCGAATCGATGAGGTTCGGGATATATCGTTTCAGTTGGTAGCAGTCGTGCGTAGCATGGTGAACGTAGCGGTGGTAATGGCAGAACTTTGGGTTCTCCAGATCAGCCGGCCGAAGCTCCCGTCTGGGTGGAGGAAGCTGAATCCTATCTCCTTGTATGAGCATGTCCAAGATAGGCTTGACGTGACCGTCTTCAAAAGAGTAAGTGATTTGAGGCCATTGTTTGTCCGCAGGTTGCGACTCAGGCTTCTGGGCTGTATCGGCCACCATAGCCTGCTTGCCTCTGTTGTCCCGGTTGTTGGGGGGGCTACCCCCATTATCGTTGGTGGTGCTGGGACGCTTGCCCTTGTTCTCTCCCTCTGAGATATGTAATCCCAGTTGGCGAGCCTTCTTTAATCGTTCTTCGGCACTTGTAGCACTAATGATAAAAGCCTTCCAGTCCTTGAATTGACTCTCGCCCATCCAGAGACTGATTGTTGGGAGTAGTCTCTTTTGGCAAATTTCGATCAAGGAGGAGTCCGGGTTGCCAGATGGTAACTTCATTGGCGGTTTGATGAAACCACTCAATGTAATTCCTCGTCAGCTCTTTCTCTCCTTGAATGACGTCCATGAGGGTAGACATCGTGACGTACTGCCCTACCTCATAGAACCTCTCCAAGAACAGGCATTTGAAGCCAGCGAAGGAATGGATGCAATTGTCCGACAGGTTGCGGTACCAATCGAAGGCGACTCCTTCCAATGCCCCAATGAATAACCGCGTGAGGATAGCGTCATCATGGGGGAGATGGTCGGTAGTGACCTCAAAGTAAGTGATGTACCGACTTGCTGAAGTCCTGCCATCATATGGGTTGATATTGAATGGCTTATATCTTGGTAGAAAGGGAACATCCCTCCATTCAGCAGGATATGGTTGCCGTATCCTGAGGTCTTGAGAGTTTTCTCGGGCATGGAACATTGCTCGGAGCTCCTGAACCTCTCTTCTTACTTCTCGGGCCTCGTCTGTCGCGGTAGTGGCCGTTATCTCGGGAGGATCGTTGCCCGGGTTCGGTGCCGCTGAAATTGAATCTACGTTGATTGCGGGACCCGTGCCTGTCTGGCCAGGTGTCACCCCCTACAGATTAGGAAGCGCCGCTTTGATCTCGTCTACAGACTTGACCAAGGCGTGTAATATGGCCTCCAAAGTGTCGATGCGCTGGCGATCACCGGAACCGCCTTGATTGTTGTCTGTCATGAACACCGTCTTCACATGAGGAGTGACGGAAGGAGTGGTGGAGGATGTACCCTCCGAGTCGTACCCGTGCATCGAGAAATCATCAGGATATATGGGGATATTCTCTTCAGGTTCGGACTCGGAAGGAATACTACCCCCAGCTTCGGAGCTTGCTTCGTCTAGGATGTCCTTGGGGACGTCGGTATCTGTTGTATCCGTCGGAGGATTTGCTTCCTCCAGTCCGTATTCCTGGAATGTCGGATTATCGTGGATGTTTGGAGGAGTGCTACCCCCAGTTCCGACGACCCCCAATGTTGCAGACGACAAACTTCCTACTGCAGCAGTTTTCGTCTTCGAACGGGTGTGTTGAAATACTCCAGTGGAGGATAACCCTTTAGACGACGGTTTCTTAGCTGCAGTAGTTGACACCTTTGGGCTGGAGATGCCGTTTTCTTCCTCTTCCCTTGGCGAGAACTTTCTGCTGGACTTGCAGAAGACAACAGGAGGTGCCTCGTCTTCTGAGCTCGGGTGATGTAGTCTTTGGAAGACGGATGGCCGGTCTTCCGTCACCGCCGCGTTGCTGCAACAGCAGTTGACGATGATCTGGGTGCATTGATGTCCGTGTGAGGGCTCTTACACCCCGAAGCTCCTTCTCTTTCCTTGCGTTTGTGGAGATAACCTCACGCAGGTCAGAGGAACCACTTTGTCTGTTGCCGCCGGGGGCTGGACTTGAGTGGTTTTATACAACTTTCCATCAGAGGCCCGCGTGATAATCAGCAGGACGCCCCGATAGTCAGATTGGGCAGTCGTCTGGACTTGATGAGCCCGCGCTGCCCTAGACTTCCTCCTTTTAGCACTTGTGGGTGCGTAATAGGAGGAGTCTAAGTCGAATACCACAGAGTCTGGATTATCATCCAGAGAATGATCAGAGTCAGACAGCATGAAAGCCGGTCGAAGACTGATCGAGAGAAGCGTGGACGGACGCTATGCGGTTAGCATTGGGTACCGTCAGGCTGTCTGCATGCGGCTGTCTTTTGTTGTAGGATGAGTCTTTATGCGCTAGGAGCCACGACCGTGCAGGCTGACCGCATGCGGTTGGCATCTGTGCCGCATGGGTTTTCTGCAAGCGATTGACTTAATAGCCGTATGAGTCTCATCCGTGCGGTTGGCAACTGTAGCCGCATAAGTTATGCGGCAGACAGATGTCCGGATGAGTTTTCTTTATGCGGTCGGCGGTTGTAGCCGCATGGGCTTTCTCCCTGCGGCTAATACTCTTCTGCGGCTCGGATCGCGTAGAGTTCCTCTTTGCCCCTGCAAGTCCAGCATCATAGTGTTTTCTTCTGCGGACTTGGGGACAGCAGAGTTGTCTACGGTCTGAAGTGGGGCCGCAGGGGAGTCTTTCTCGCCATCTTGAGCAATAGAGAGCACCCCATCAAGGGCTTGCGGAGGAGCAAATGATTTTGGCCTCCACTCTTTGCGAGCCTTTATGGTGCGGGTGCGCTTCTGGACCGGGCCAGTGCTACCTTCAGAGAGCATCTCTTCGAACGCCTGTTGGTCGAAGCGTACGACCATCTTCTGTTGTGTAGAGCCAAGTTTGGCTGCGTCCGATTGCGTCACCAACTCCTCAGCCGTGGAGAAGTTAGTCCCCAGCAGAGTCGCCATCGTGTTTGCCATTGATTGTAAAAGTACAGAACAATTATCGGAGGACTGAACTTAGACTCACAATACAAACTCGCTCGTACAAAGAAAGCCTAGGGACGAAAACCTAGGTACAGCAGTCTAAGTACGATTGTTTATTTTAGATTCTGGGGGTGACGATAGAGGCTCGGGAAAGCGACGGCCGCTCTGCCTTACTCCTTGGACGATCGGTACGCAGCCTTGACTCGGGGAAGATCTGCTTGGTCGTTGACGAAGAAATGCCTTCTTGCTCTCTCTCTGATTGCTCTCCTGGCTTCTCTCTCTCTGTGTATATTCTCCTCTGACTATGGGAAGTCTCTCTGTGTATACGTATTCTTCTCTGGTTTTTTTTTTTTTATATCTCTCTATATCTCATAAGGGAATGGCACCTTGCTATTTATAATAGTGGGATGTGATCACTAGGGTTGCCAATGATTAGCTCTTGGAGATGGCGGCGGCCTGGGGATTGATCAATCCAGGCCGTTCGTTTCTGATTGTGACGAATCAGAACCATTAAGGGTAGATTACCAAATCCCATTAGCAATTAATGCTGATTGGCATAAATCTTCCTTATAATGATTCTCTAATATCTGCGAATAAATCAAATTTATTCTCCTGCCACGTGCCCCAGATCATTGGGATTCGACCCGATCTTGGATTGCCATAAATCTGGGAGATTGATCGGCTGAGGACACGTGTCCTGAGAGCCAATGGTGAGACTGGAACCGTGCAGATTGGGCCGCATGAGATTTGGGCCGCATGAATTTTGGGCCGCATAAGACTTGGGACACGTGTCAGGGCTGTCTGGGCAGTGGCCCCCTCCTTCAGACTTCTGAACCATATGATGAGCCGCATGGACCGCATAATGGTGTGTCTGCTTGAGCCGCATGGGCATGATCTTCTTGAGCCGCATAGGGATGATTCCTCGAGCCGCATGGGACAGCTTCACTCTGAACCATGGGAAGTCTTCACTTCGAGCCGCATAAGCACACCCACGTGGCAGGGCCACGTGGCATTTTGTTGCTCTCGGGGATCGTGTCAGAGATTTCTTTCTCTTCCCTAGAGATTCATCATGACAGAGTCATAATTAC
>JANAVB010010468.1:0-13136 GCA_029216955.1 Iris pallida | reverse complement strand
AGGCAGTCCTGAAAGGGACTTGCTGTACAGCAAGTTCCTTTCAGGACTGCCACAATTTCTGGCAGTCCTAAAGTCGAAATTTTCGAATAAAAAAATATATTAGGGTTTATTTCAATCTTGATAATAGAGTGAAATATGTGTTTAGGGTTTATTTTCATGTATTCTTTGTGAGAAAATAGTATTTAAGCATTATTCTATGCATTTTAGGTTTATTTTAATTTTTTTGGTGCTATCGAATTGAGAATGAGAAGGAACTAGGGTTTTGATGGAGATGGTGATGATGGAAATGGTGGAGAAGATGAAGATGAGAAGAAAACTAGGATTTTGATGGAGATGTGAGAATGAAAATGGTGGAGAAGAAGAAAAAGATGTATAGAGAAGAAGAAGAAGGTTTTGGAAGAGAGAGTGAAATTTAGAAATGAGAGTGATTTTTGGGGTTTGGGAGGGTGTGGGGTTTGGACAGCCCCCTGAGTGGAATATTTTGATAGCTCGAGTAAAATCTTCTCAAATCCTGGCTAGCCCTAATCCTGGCTAGTCCCGATCAAAATGTTATGTGTCCTTATAATTTGTCGAAGAATATAACCAAATAGCATCTTTAGTTGGATATCTTTTATTCTATTTATTTTAGGCTTATTTGATATCCTCAACTATCTATATTTTTCCTATTAAAAAAAAATCTATATTTTTCAACTTGATATCCAATTGTTTTTTCCCCACATGGATGAATGGAACATGAGTTGCATTAGAGAGTATTCATTATGTTTCACATTCTTCGTGATAAACTATACAAAATGTGTCCATACAATAGATAATTCATCAGACCATAAATTGTCACAACGACGTCTTTCGTCTCCGTTATTACGACTTTCTTCTCCGCTGTCGTGTTCTATGACCATGGGAGTAGAATTTAGTTGAGAATGAATAGTTTGAGAATGGTGAATAAAAAAATCTCCCCCTCCTATATATATATATATATATATATATATATATATATATATATGTATGTGTGTGTGTGTGTGGTGGTGAGTGTGTCGGGGGGGAGGGGGATACTAAACAAATGAGTTGGACGTCATTTCAACTAACGTCGGACTCCCCAATTTGTTGGTCGCCAGTGACACTGGCACCACATCTACCTCTACGCAAAAATGTGTGTGTGTGTGGGGGGGGGGGGGGATACTAAACAAATGAGTTGGACGTAATTTCAACTAACGTCGGACTCCCCAATTTGTTGGTCGCCAGTGACACTGGCACCACCTCTACGCCAAATTGTTAAAATCCTCCTATTTCATGCAATTCTAACATACTTCCTTCCTCTACACGTTTTGTTTAAAAAAAAAATTACTATTATAGCTTAGCAATATTGTAAATCATAAAATTGTATTTTTTTTTATTTTCCTTCCCCCTTAGATCATGTGGACCATCAATACCTGTCATGCGAAATCCAGGCACACATTTGTCCTCTTTTACCAATGCGATACACAACGTTGCCACTTTTAGTGTCGTTTTATTTAATTGCAAGCTTCTTACACATAATTTAGAGGATGATGTGTAGCCTAAGAGCATTAATAATAAGGTTTGGTAAGTTTTTTAGATTCTACGTTCGAGTAGGGGATCATTTTGTTGAATAATAAGGTTCAATCAGAGTTTCATGATAGTCTCGTTGCGGCCAAAGGAGCCGTAGCATGTACCTAAATTTTTTTAAATTCAAAATATATGAACTTATTTTGTACAATAGTTAGACTCAATTTAAAATCCAATTTCTAGATTATATATTTTATATTAATTTTTGAAAAATAAGAAATAACGATATATGGGCCTATATCCGCTTATCCGTCTGGATCTCTTATACAAATCCAATATATTTTATATTAAATTTTTATTACAAATTTTGACATCAACATGTATTATTAAGCTCCAACTTGCTTTAATCCAGCCCCAGCCCCAGCCCCAGCCCCACTAGTTCCTGTGTGGGCCGAAAGCCAGACGGCCATCTTAGGCCTGTTTAAGATCAGGTCGGGCAGTTCAAAACCCGTTTAACTCAAACCCGTTAATCAAACCCTTAGCCCTCGATTTCCTTTGCCGAATTCCAAAAAATTCCCAAATCCCCCCCCCCCCCCCCCCCCCCCCCCCCCCCCCCCCCCCCCCCCTCCAAAACTCCTAACCCTAGGCGATCACCGGCAGAAGCAGCAGGCGGCGACTCATTCGAAATAGCCGGCGAGATCCTCCGGTCACGACGATCTCCTTCGTCTCCCAAGTAAGTCGTTTCGATCAATTTTAGGTCTTACTCCTCCACGATCCAGTCTTTTTCCCTTCACATTGCCCTCTCCATCATAATTACCGTCCCAATTTCTGTAAGTATGATCCATGTAGTTAGAATCACCTTGATCGGTTCAATGTCCGTAAATACTGACTGCTGCAATTTATTATGATTCGATCGACTCTTTGTTACCAAATTGCGTTTAGATTAGGGTTTTTTCAATTAATTTAAGTGGTTTATTGGAATATGTGGTGTCAGCCTATGTAAGCCTTATGATTTGTGGTCAGAGCATTTATAGTGTTTAATGCAAGGTTTAAAAACTTGATTGATATCGGAATTCTTTTATTTTGTGGGTGGGTGAGTGGGGTGGGGGTGGGGATTGGGGAGGGAAGATTCAGTGGTTTTGAGTTGATAGTTTCAGCGCAGTTGGACCCGCTAATTTCAACCCGAAATGGCCGAAATTATCGGTTCCTGCAGATACTAGAAACCTTGGTTTAATGTCCGCAGAAAGCAGAATCTGAGAAATTAGAATGTCATGAGAACCAATTACTTAATTAATGATTACGGATGTAAGTTGAACCAATTACTTAATTAATGTCATGAGAACCTTGGGTTTTGAAATGTCAGATGTCGGATACCGAGGACTATTAAAGAGAGATATTTTGAAAAATCTTGTCGTCTTACGTTGGAATCTGATAGATAGACCTGACATCTACGACCATTCAATCTTACGGTGTCAGTACAACATAAGCTTTGGGCACGTTGTCCATGTTCTGCCATGGATAGTGTTGTTTATGTAGCATCTATTAGAAAGTGTGCGCTGTCGTGCGACTTGTTAGTGCTATTCTTACTCGTTTTCCATGGCACTTTAAGAGTGTTCCATACCGTCATATTTATAAAAATTTGACTCCAAAATTTCAGGTACCTTATGTTTTCTTGGTAGCATCATTCAAGAACTATTCCCTGGCCTTGTTGGATTGTTTGAATCATCTTTATGGACTTGAATGCGTCACCTCTGCCTGAGGAAGATGACCAATACTATGAAGAACATATCGAGGATGTGCAACAGCCATCAGAATCAGTGCAAACCATGCTCAGAGTAACATATTGCTTCACTCTTAATGACTGCTGCTTTGTGATACATATTCAATGTGCTTTATTAAGTTGGAGAACCTTTGTTGATTAGCCTTTATTCCCTCTATTTGAGATTTTTATGTACATTCAAAATTTGTAAGTTCTTTATAGTTGGGTTGGTTCCTCCTCTCTGTTAGTGGATTTCCTAATCCTCAAGAGGTTACATTATCATGCTTTTTGGATTGTTCAGCTACTTCTCTCTTTGGTAGTTAAAATAATTATTATTACTATTTTGCAAATTTTTAATGTATTATCATACACTACTTTATTCAGATTGTTTTGTTTATAGAATTACTTCCCATTGTTTCTAAAATTTGTTGCTAAGGCCTATTGGCAGAGTGACATAAATTGCCTACTACAGTCAACTAAATTTGTTAGCATCTGTTTAGTGGACATGCCGTAAGTATATACCAGCGAGTATTGATATGGGTCTCATGATTTGCACGGTCATGCTTTGAGGGTATGCTGTTGCTTTGTCATTGTTTGCAGAGGTCGACACAGAAAGTTATATGCACGAGTAAGCTTCTAGATTTCAGTTTATAGGTCAGCACAGAAAGTATTATGCTATTGCTTTATCATTCTTTACATAGGTCAACATAGAAAGTATTATGCATGAGTAAGCTTCTAGATTTCAGTTTGTTTTTGTGTACTAAAGCCTATCTCACCAGCTATGTTTCAAAGTTATGACACGACACAGTAAGGACGTGGCGACTCAGACACAACGCCTATTTTCGTGTCCTAGTGTATTTTGGAGTGTCCAGGCTGTACGTGACAAGGCCCACATTGTTTTTAGTATCCTCCGTGTTTGTACATTTGGCATGCACACAATGCTATTAGTGCTTCTATTACTTTTCCCTTTCTCCTGCAATGACCAAGACCTTCACTGATTAAGGGCAACACCTACAATTAGAACTGTTAGTAGTACTAACTGAAGATTTATACCTTTGAAAATTATGGCAGCACTAGTTTCCCCCCCACCCCACCCCACCCCACAAAAAAGAAAAGAAAAAAGGAAATGGTCAGAGACTGAACTGATGGATTGTAGTACTTCCTCCAAAATTTGCTATGATCTCTAGGGACTACAATCTTAGTTGAATGCATTTCTTTTGATGCAGGATGTGGCTTAAGAACACATTGCCTTTCAATTGTTATGTGTGAGTTTATGGATCTTGAAAGCTTTGCTACGAGTTAACACTATGTTGTATGCTTGCATAACAAATTCTTCTGACCCTTCCAACCTTTTGTTGAATTGCAATCAAGGCTGAGTAGGACTCGTAATGGTTAGGCATGGTTATCTTATAGATACACATTAAAATATTCTGAGCAGATTTCAATGAAACATATTGTCATCATCAATCCACAGAAAATCGTTAGTAGGAATGCGCTGGCTGGATCCTGTGGTTTTGAAATTTTTCTGGCAAGGATGGATAGCCTTTTATTTGTTTTTCTTTCTGCCATTCACTTTTCTTAGATAATCTTATTAAGTATCCTCCTTGAGGCGTAAAGAATCTTCAAGTACAATTTGACCTCTCTAAATTAAAATCATCCGTTGCTCAATAATTTTATTAATTAGCGGAGAATATTAATTTATAGAATATCTTACTTAAAAATTATTTCATGTATATTTTCTAATGCCCACTTATTGGTAGTTAGAAAGTCTTCATCATGCTAATTTAGTCTTATATATTTATTGCTTGTAACTTACCAATGAACTTAGTATACATCTCCAATAAAAAATTAAATGCAAGGATGGTACATATCTCCAATTAAAAATTAAATGCAAGGAATATGAGAGTATCAGCATCAAAAAAAAGTTAAATGAAAGGTACTCCGAGGTATACATTTTGAGATGGGGACAACTGGGAAGAAACAAGCTACTCTAGATATATGGTTACCTAAGGAACGTGATTCTATTAATTAATTTCTTTAATATTTTTATTACACATTTTGTATTAATTATTAGATAGCATAAATACTAAATTATACCTATAGAACGCGGTTGATTTCATGAAGTTTTATTAAATGTCAGAGGTTATTAATTATTGGGCTATTAATTTATAGAGGGGTATTAATTTAGAGAGGTCAGACTGTAGTACCATGTTTTTTGTTGCGAAGCCTCTGTCAGGTTGAACCATTAGATGCTATTGGGATATTTTTAATGCAGAATTTGCTTCCCTGCACTTTGCTTCCACTTTACCACTTCTGTAATCAGGGGTTTGTAGGAGGAACCATCAGGTTTCTTAGCCATGTTGAATAATATAAGCTATCTTAGAGTCTTCGACTATTAGCTAAGTTGCCATTTTATTTATCACTTAAAATTACTTCATATTTAGCTTTTCCATAATTCATTTGATAAGAAAATTCCATTTTTGTTTAAAATTTGTAAATCACTTCATTGATTAGTTATGTATGGATTAGACATTGTTTTGTTTTGGTACATCAGCAATGTGCTTTTCAGGTTGCTGTAGGTTTCATGATTTAGAGACTAACCACTGCATGATTAATCATATATTGCTGACGTGGTATTAGGGAGATTCTCAATTGATATATTGATTGAATGCTTGAGTGGAACATGATCTTGACTACAGTTATGGTGTTATTTGAGCAAATCATGACATAAAAGCCTTGTGTGTATTACAAAGATTTGCAAGTCTTAAATGACAGCACCATCACCACATTCACCACCAAATGCGACGAGAAAGTCTTCATCCTGAATTTGTGGGTTAGGCTGTGATCATTTTCTTTATGTTAAGTAACATCCCTCTAGCATTAGCAAATGTCCTATCCTATGTTGTATTAAGCGTGAGGCGACGAGACTGTCGCCTCGCTTAATGGCGCTTAGTTAGCGTCTTACTTTTTTTTGCTCCTATATGTAAAATATTCTATATAGTATATACACAACTTTCAATATTTTTTCATACAATCCTACTAGTATATGCATGAATAACAATACCAATTATCGATCAAGCAAAGTAACAATACAAATACTAGAATCAAAATGCCAACTACAAGCCACACAATGCATACATACTACATAGTCAGCAAAATACCATCAAACATAAAGTTGTCTCTAAAGTTCCTATTTAAAGTTTTCCAACTATCAAACTATGTAAATAACAAAAGATTCGTTCAATTTATTAAAAAAAACACGTTAAGCGAGGTGCCTAAGGCGAGGTGAGGCGTTACTAAGCGACGCCTAAACGTTGATCGCTTTTATGGGACGAAAATTCTTAAGCAAGGCACCCTACTTTTAAATCTCGCTTAAGCGGCGCTTAAGCGCGCTTTTTCACATCTATCCTTAGCTGGCAACACCTTTAACTACGATCAGTCACCCTAATTGAACTATCTGCTGGTCTTTGTTGCATATCAGATGGTTCTCTCTCATCTTATCCTTATTTGGCACGACATTCAACCTTAGGGGTGAGCGTTACAAATTTTTATATAATTTAACCACGATCCCAACTTTGGACCCAACCCATTAAACAATAGAAGTATTCCAACAAAACAAACTGAATAAAATGAATTGATTATTCGGTTGGGTTTCGATTTTGGCTAATTTCGGTTTGGTTTCAGCTTTAGATTTCTAGAATTTTGGTTTATTCGGTTTTTAACTATTTCGGTTTGTGTGTATAAAAACTTTGGACTCAACTTTGAAATGCAACAAATGTGTGTATAAACATTACAAGTTTTAATATAATCTAACCACGATCTCTAGTTTGGACCCGACCCATTAAACAATAGAAATATTCCAACTAAACAAACCGAATAAACTAAATTGATTATTCGGTTCGGTTTCGTTTTTGGCCAATTTCGATTCGGTTTCGGTTTTGGATTTTTAGAATTTTGGTTTATTCGGTTTTGACTATTTCGGTTCGATTGAAATCGAATAAACCGAACCAAACGCTCACCCCTATTCGACTTCACATCTCAAACACACTTATACATATTTTGTCTTGTATTGCCACTTGCCCATCTCGGCATTCTCATTCCAACAACGGTATTTTTGGAAATATTCTTAATCTGCTGACTAGTAAAGCATGGTTGACATTTAGCTTTCTAGTAGAATTTTCTTTCCAACTTTTAAGGGGTTTTACAATAAAAAAGCTCTTCAAGTGCATTTGTCTTGATTTTAATCTATGAAAATCAATCCTTCTTAACTTCTCCATCATTGTGGACGATTGATCCTAAGTGGTGAAAGTTATAATATAGTCATCTCACTATCTCTTGATAAATAAGAACACCCCCATATCTTGTGTGTTTGCTAAATCTATATTTTTTATGTATTTTATTTTCGTCCCACTAATGTTTGATCTTTTAGATTCTAGAACTTCTTTAAATGTTTCCATTTTGAAGGCTAACCCTTCTCTACTCTCATAAACTAACACAATGTCATCAAGAAACTAAACCTAACATCCGGGATGTCCTAACAGGTTCCATCCAGAAGGGTTTTAAAGAGGAAGGGACGGTTTTGATTGATGTAAGCCTATTGTAATAGGAAATGGAGACGTACCTTTGTTGATTGTCATTATGATTTTTATATTATAGTATTTTTTCAATAAATCTCGATATTGCTATTGAAGACTTGTTCTTTCTCCAAAATCCCCCAGAAAATCTCCTTAGAAACCCTATCATAATCCTTTTTAAGTTGATGAAAACCATATTTAGATCTCTCTTCTTTCTAAAATGGCTGGTAGACATGCAGGGAATATAACCAATTTGTTTCTTGGAAACACTTGTTTATTTCTTTTACTCTCAACTCTCCAGAATTTTGTACTGTGGCTCTTGTAACAGTTGGTATAAGTTTGCTCCTCCCATTTTTTTGAGTGAATACGTGCCAAAAATACTACTACATTAATCGTCACTTTTCTATCTCTATAGAACTTGGTTGGAGAACTTTTCGAAACCTTAATAGGACATTACATAGGGCCTTTACCCTTTTAACTTTCATTGTCTTTAAAACACATTTAGCTTCAAACCTTTATTTTACGACTATTAATATTTCTTAACTTGAACTAAGGCATTTTCTGTATGCTAAAATCTCCTATAGGTAGTTCCATTAAACAACTTGTGAAAACAATTTCTCCAACATCTTTTGTATTGTGTCTAGGGAATGTGAAGACTCGTGTTTTTTTTATAGAAAACTCTTCACCAGGAAAACAACAATTTGTTACAAAAAAGAGAGAATAATGGAATAAGCACACTGACTCTTTTTTCTCAAACTCAATATTTGGATTGTATGCATTTCTAGGTGCACTACTATCCTTAAACAAGTGTCCTACTCAATGTCTTCAAGTTTCTAGTATCTACTCCTTTTTTTTACAAGCTTTTACCCTTCCTCAGATTTAACTTGTGTAAATAATCATGAGCCTTAGACTTTTCTTCTTGTACACAGATTTTTTATATCTTCTTATCTAAAGCGAAACTGTATGACCAAATCAGTTGTTGCATCATAATTGTGTGAATGTGGTTTTATTGTCTTTTGAATTTGTCAGCCGACCCCAAAAGTTCGGGATGGAGGTTTTGTTTGCTGTTGTATTTTCTTGTGAATTTGTATTACATCTGAATTATCCGTGATTGTCTGTATACTTTATAGGCTGCTGACAATTGTTGTTTGTGAAGATTGTCTAAAATACATCTATCTTCACGGTGTGAATATGCTCATTCCCCACTTTTTAGAATGTTCATCTATATAAATGTTCAAGTCATTCTAAAGTCCTTTGGAACTGTTGTCTTATAGTCATCATTCTTGATTATTACCTACCCATTCATCAACCTTTATGTATATTACTGACACCCAGATATCTAAAGTAACGTATAGTTATCTTATGACTTCTTTAACGATTAGGAGCGAGAAGAGAGGCGTCGTCGGTTGAAAAGAGATAACCGAGATGAAGGTGCAAAACAGATCTCACAACCTTCTAGAAATGACTATATGGTCCAAAGTAAAAGCTCCAGAGGTTATGGGAGGGCTAAACAACTCCCTCAAGGTATACCTTCGTTTGTTATTTCATTGTTCTATGGTGATTATAATTCGATGGTGGCCGTTCTATTTTCTATACTTCGATCATTTGACTAATTTTGGAGGATCTTCTTTGGAATGGATGTTTAATATGGCATGTTCGGTTGACATTTGCTTTGTGTATTATTTCATGTCTCCTGCAAATAAAGAATTATGAACTGATATAAAATAAATAAAAAAGCAAAAGAAACTCCAAGTGTGATGAGAGCGACACAACAGTATGAAAAGGCACCAATTATGGTGCATCATTGCTTCCTAGATTACTGAGTAAATTTCCATCGTTGTGGAATTTAAGGGAATTTACTGTCATTGATACTGCAAAGATATAATATTCCAAAAAGTCTCACATAATCTTAGTGTTCTTTATTTTACAGGTTGGCTGGAGTGCCCTCCATTTGGACAGAGCATAGGTTTTTTCATTCCTTCTAAAGTTCCTCTAGATGAGTCTTATAATGATTTAGTGTTGCCTGGGAGGAGATATTCTTCGAAACAAGTCATTAATGTGCAAAGAAGAACTGGGCGTGAAGTAAGTACTGTGGGTTTAAAATTCATCATTACATAACATTCTAGTAAACACCAAGTCTGGTTATTTTCAACTGTAAACAAAGTAGTTTATAGCTCTTATTTTGCTCGTGTCTATGTTCTTCATTAGATTATCCAACTACTTCTCAAGAGTTATCAAAAGTTTAATCCGTCAAACTTTGGTCTTGATAATATGTAAAGAACAATGGTTACTTTATTTTTGCAAGCAGTGTGTAAAAAGGCTCCATGTTTTAGCTGAATCAGTATTGTCTGGTTTGGGGTTTTGGTTTTGAATGTGAATTTAAAATTTGGCTATTCTAAACTAGTTCATCTTAATGCAAACCTTGTCTTTTGTTGCCTAAAGACAGGGTTGTCAATTGTTTCAACTAATTGGTTCGGATTTGATCTAGTAATATTTAGTGTATAAATGTGTTGACATACCCATGTCGTGTTTTGATTGTGGTACTGAGCAAAATTGCCTAACTTTACTCACCCTAAGAGCCATGTGAGATTCAAGTTTCTTATTTGTTAAATGGAGAATTGGAGAGGTAATGTACTTCAAATTTGCTCTTCTCAATATGCATCACGAAGAACTAGTTTGGAGGAAAAGTAGGTAAGGCGATCATGATGAAACTAGTGAAAAGTTCTTGGAGAGTTTTTAGAGGGCTTACCCCTTGTTGTTTCAGCTTAATTTACTTGCTTAACAAATAAGTTCTAATTACCTGCTGATTGCCTTCTTACTTTTATGCGACCTGTCGTCTTCATATTTCCTCTTTCAGGATTTGAGTTGCACTCCACAAAGTAGTTTGATTGGGAAGTCTTTTCATGGGGCTCTCAGTTAGATTTTTACTAGGACCTTTTTAATTGAAATAGGCCTAGATGATGATGATGATGATAACCATCTTGTTAGATAAAAGATATTCAAACAGGAGACATACATGGGAGGATTATAAAGGTTTAGGTGACAATATAGGTTATTTTCCTTTAGTTAGCTTCTTGTTTTTTCTCAAATTAGTCTACTGGTAAAGGGAACAATATAAACCAGTTGTACCTACATCTTCTGGTGGATGGTGCAATGATTATATGCTTTAAGCCTTAAGGTCCATGCGTCAGTGTTGATGTACGTATATTGCTGATATTCATGTCTGCATCATGTAGGTTCTGTCTTAATGTGTAGTACTCCAGGAGAAGGAACTAGAGTGACAATGCGAAATATCATGGTGTTGGAGATTTTATATCACTAACTTGGCGTGACTTACTTCTAGGGTCTCAATGTAGCAGAGCTTTGTGTGTTCAAGCTCCGCTTCTTATGGTTCGAATTTATCGAGCTGAGGTCAAGCTTGAGCAGACTATTCAAGGTCGAACTTGGTGTTTGAGATTATATGTCACAAACTTGGTGTGTGGTGTGACTTGCTTCGGACTTTCTTCTAGGGCCGCATTGAGTGAAGCTTGCTCCGTTTCTTTATGGTTGGGTTTTGTCGAGCTGAGCTGAAGCTCGAGCTTAGATAACTCTTCAGGGTTGAACTTGAGTAGACTCACGAGAAGGCAGAAGCTGAGCTGGAGAGCAACTTGCAAGCTGCTCCCAATCAATAATACTGGAGTGGGGGTTGGCTAGGAAGAAGTGAACGAGGAATTTTGGGAGGGTTAGGTCGATTACAATCTTGCATAAAGAAGGAGAGTTCCTCTTCTCATATAAATAGATGTAGGGTGGCTATGGATTATGGATGGGACTTGTGGGTTGTTGAAGCCCAATATTTTTACAAGGTTGTGAAAGGCGCTAGTCAGGCGGGCGCCCGTCGCCTAGCGCCTAGCCCGCCTAGGCGGCTGCCTATATCTAGGCCGTTAAAAAAAAATCTATTGAAAATTGTAGAGAAAAAATTCATAAACCCCAAAAACATGCATAGTCGGGTGTCTGGAGACTAGGCAGGCGCCTAGGCGGACATCGGGCGTGCACCGGGCACCTATGCTGCCTTTTAGAACAGTTTGTTATACATAAGAGTTTAATCTAAATCCAATTATTTTGGTGAGTGGGCCTTGAGCTAAAGGATGATTCGAGCTTGTTCACAAGCTCACAAGCCGAAGTTCCTATGTTCGAGATCATCTCTTTAAGGCAATTGAGCTTATTATCATGTGAAACTTAGGATATTAATGAAGCCAAGTCAGCTTGTGGCTTCTTTTTTATATATTTCAACTTTACTTGCTTCCATTTTACATATTGATGGACCTTCTTTAAGTATGAAATGGGATGCAAGGTCATCGTAGCTAAGCGTCATGCGGACCAACCTAATTTGCATCTTAAACTGTTATAGACAACTCATTGTTGGCTATAAGATGTCAGTAATCTTTGGTTGTTGGGTGTTATTCTGCAACTTTTCTAAGATTTCCCTTGTCTATGACTGCCACATTATTTTTGACCGGTTCGTTTATAGGTTGGAGAAGAAGTATATGATGGGAGAGCACTTTCGGTGGTAGGGAAGGGTGATTTTATTGGTCGGTAAGAAGAGGTTAGGAGATGACAAAAGGAAAGGTGCTGGTGTTTGGAAGATGGATAAGTGGTGACCGGGCCCAACGCAGGTCGGACGACGACCCAGGGCCCAAAGATTATAGGGGCACTAACATGAGCACATCTAGAATAGAATGATGTACTATGGCCACCCTTAACTCAAAAGAGTTGTGGTATAGTAGTTATCATGTTAGCCTTGCATGTTAGAGGTTTTTTGTTCAAATTTCGGTAGCAACAATATTTTGTTATATTTATTTTAGTTACTTAATTTTTCTCTCCATATTATGTATAGGGGTCCCATTTCAGGAGTTCGCCTTGGGCCTCCAGAGCTTAGGCCGCCTTGCTGGACGAGGGAGGGTAGGAGAAAAATAGAGATTTTTGTTGTAGATCTTCCCATACATACCACTGACCATATCCTACCGACGCTGACAATGGAGAGGGAGATTATGACGTAGGAGGATAATAGTAATAGAACTCTTAGGTTTAATGTTATTATATCATTAAACTTTGTCCACCTTTGAAATGATACTAAATATGGGCCAATCGGTACGTGGTAATACATATTGAAATATGTATTCCCATAAATATTACTATGTTTGGCATAAGTCAATTAAAACTTCGAAATAAGGTGTACCCTTTTGCATCATATTTCCACCTTATGATAGAATACTATTCCCATGGTGAGAGGTGAGTATTCTTTA
>JANAVB010010467.1:0-24816 GCA_029216955.1 Iris pallida | reverse complement strand
ATCATCGACCTAGTACCCGGCCCTTCCCCTATTTCTTGCGGATGCTACAGAGTCAACCCCAAGGAAGCAAAGGAGATGAAGGACTAGATTAACGAACTGAAGGCACAAGGATTTATCAGAGACGGGGCTTCACCCTGGGGAGCACCAGTTTTGTTCGTACCCAAGAAGGATGGAACCGTGCAGATGTGCATTGATTACCGGGCGCTGAACAACGTCACTATCAAGAACAAGTACCCTCTGCCCCGGATCGACGACCTATTTGATCAACTGAGTGGAGCTAAGGTATTTTCGAAGATAGATCTCAGGTCTGGCTATCATCAAATCAAGGTCAGGAAGGAGGATATTCCCAAGACGACGTTCAACACCAAATATGGTCAGTATGAATTTTTGGTCATGTCGTTTGGACTGACGAATGCCCCTACAGTATTTATGAACCTCATGAACAAGGTCTTCCATGAATATCTGGATCAGTTTGTTGTTGTCTTCATCGACAATATCCTGATCTACTCGAAGACTGAAGAAGAACATGAAGAGCACCTGAGGAAAGTTCTGGGAACTTTAAGGAAGGAGAAGCTCTATGGTAAGCTATCTAAATGCGAATTCTTCTTAGATAAAGTGGATTTTCTTGGCCATGTTGTCACAGGAGAAGGAATTTTGATGGATCCAATGAAGATAGCTGCTATTGAGAAGTGGACTGCACCAAGATCAGTTGCAGAAATCAGAAGCTTTTTGGGTTTAGCTGGCTACTACCGGAAATTTGTGAAAGGATTTCTTTAGGATTGCTGAACCGATGACGAATCTCACTAGGAAGAACGAAGAATTTGTTTGGTCTGAAGCTTGCCAGTCAGCTTTTGAGAAACTGAAGAAGAGGCTTACAACGGTGCCGATACTTGCGCTACCCTTAGGTACCGGCGGTTTCTCAATTTATAGTGATGCTTCTGGTAAGGGATTGGGCTGCATTCTTCAACAACACGGGAAGGTAATTGCTTACGTATCTAGGCAATTACGGACTCATGAGAAGAACTATCCCAACGCATGATTTGGAGCTTGCAGCGGTTATATTTGCATTGAAGCTGTGGAAGCACTACCTTTATAGAGAGAGAGTGGAAATATTTATAGACCATAAAAGTCTTAAATATGTTTCACTCAGAAGGAGCTGAACATGCGATAGAGACGATGGCTGGAACTGATGAAGGATTTCGACATCAACCTGCAGTATCATCCTGGTAAGGCTAATATTGTTGCAGATACACTTAGTCGATACCCGATGGCGATGTTCTTGACCAAGGAGCGTCATTTGCTGGAGAACATAGAAAAGCTTGGACTGGAGATTGTACTGCCCGAAGAGAAAATGAAGAAACTGGGAAGAGAAGCCATTGTACCAGGAGCTGATTCAACAATGATGTAGTTGCAAGTGCGTTCAAGTCTAATGGACAGAGTCAAGGAGGCACAATTCCAAGACGAGACGCTTTGCAAACTCAGAGATCAAGTACCGACAGGAACACTTGAAGGATTCTCAATCGCCAGCGATGGAGCACTGAAGCATGGTACGAGGCTGTGCGTACCAACTGGCGAACTGAGGAACGAGCTGATGCAAAAAGCACACCAGTCGTAGTATTCCATACATCTAGGAGCCAACAAAATATATCGAGATATGCGTACTATAGTATGGTGGTACGGAATGAAGAAGGACGTATCCAGGTATGTGGCTAGATATTTTATTGTCAACAAGTGAAAGCTAGCAGACAGAGACCAGCAGGACTGTTGCAGCCGCTAGACATCCCAGAGTGGAAATAGGAGCACATAACGATGGACTTTGTGTCAGGACTGCCTCGATCCCAAGGAGGAAAGGATGCTATTTGGGTTATCGTGGACCGACTGACGAAGTCAGCCCACTTTATTCCTTTCAAGGTAGGTCTATCCACCGAGAAGTTGGCAGCACTGTACATGCGGCATATCTACCGGATTCATGGAGTTCCGGTAAGTATCGTATCTGACAGGGATACCAGGTTCACCTCTCACTTCTGGAAGAGCTTGCACGAAAGTTTAGGAACACAACTGAAGTTCAGCACCGCCTACCATCCCCAGACTGACGGACATTCAGAGAGAATAATCCAAACGCTAGAAGACATGCTGAGATCTTGCGTCTTGGAATTTGGAGGGTCTTGGGAAGACCATTTGCACTTGATGGAGTTCTCCTACAACAACAGCTACCAAGCTAGCATCGGTATGACTCCGTTCGAGGCACTTTATGGACGTCGTTGCCGCACTCCACTTGCTTGGGACGGCGTAGGAGAAAGGGTATTGCTTGGACCTGAGATGGTGACCGATGCAGCAGAGAAGGTAAAGATGATTAGAGACAAGCTCAGGATTGCCCAGGACCGACAGAAGCATTAGGCAGATAGCAGTCGACGGCCGTTGGAGTTTGAAGAAGGTGACAGTATGTTCGTGAAGATCTCCCTACCAGAGGAACCATCCGTTTTGACAGAGCAGGAAAGCTAAGCCCCAGGTATATTGGTCCCTTTGAAGTACTTAACAGGAATAGAGAAGTGGCTTATCGGGTGGCTCTACCCCCAAGCCTCGAAGGCGTCCACAACGTCTTCCATATTTCGCAGCTGAGATGCTACATCCTGGATCCGAGCCACATCTTGGACCATTCGGAGCCGGAAATTGGACCCAGCCTCACAGTGCCAGAGAAGCCAGTGGCGATATTGGACAGAGGAGAAAAGAGAACCAGGAATTCTGTGACGCCAATAGTCAGAGTTATGTGGCGGCACAACTCACCAGGCGAGTCTACCTGGGAGCGAGAAGACAAGATGCGGGAGCAGTATCCGAATCTGTTTGAAACTTGAGGTAACCCCTAACCCTGCCTTTAATTTCGAGGACAAAATTTTCTAAGGAGGGAAGATTCTGAAACCCAGAATTTTAGAATTTATTAATTATTGGATTGTAGCATAAAATTTAGTTTATTATTATTATTATTATTATTATTATTATTATTATTATTAGTCGAAATTAGGAAAAGATATTATTTTTAAAATTATCATTGGGTTTTGTTTGTGGCCCTGTCCAGATCCCGAGTCCGAGGTCCGACCCCGAGCCTGAACCCGATCCCGTTCCAAACCCATCCTTATTCCTTCTTTTAAAATCCTGACTATTATATATGTAAAAAAAAATAAAACAAAATTTCCCCCCATGAATTGGCCTGGTCTTCCCACGACCAGGCCAGCACCCCCCATTTTTCTCCCTACTATTCCTCTCTTCCACTCATTGCTTCTCCATAACTCCTCATAAAAACTTCCAGCTCCTTTCCCATTCTCTCAAAATCACATCCTCTCATTCCTCTCCCTCACTTAAATCTTTCTTCCCCAAAGCCCCCACTCGCACCCGAGCCTCCCGCACCCAACCAACCCCGGCCGCCCGTCGACCCGCGCCATCTCTGGCGACTCCCGGCGGCCAGATCCGCCCGCGCCGAGCCGCCGGCCTCCCTCCGGCGCCAACCCGTCCGCGCGCCCAACTCCAGCACCGCCGGGGTCCAACCGGCACCTCCGCCGCCTCCGATAATTGTAACAAGGTAGGCTATAATTAGTAGTATTTAAAACATCAAGCACACAATCATACATATAATATATTTATATATAGATCTATACATGCGTACATATACCAATCACCTCTTTAATGCCAATAATATAGTAAAAATAATTTTTAAAACACTAAAATAATTAGAAAATATTGGGGGTTTACAGGCCAGTCGCGATTTGCTCGAATCTTCTCTTCATCAACACTGAGGCCATCGACGCTAGTCATAAATCCCAAAAGATGAGTTGGTTAGTAAGTAAGCTACACTTCTTAATTCGAAAAAGGTTGGGAACTTCCCTGAGCTGCTTCAGATAATCAGCTTGGTTCTTAATATAAATCAGGATATCGTCAAAGTAGATGAGTATGAACTTTCTCGTTGATGGCTTTAAAATATAATTTTTGATGCGTATGAAGGTTCTTGATGCATTTGAAAGTCTGAAGGGCATAAAGAGCCATTCGTAGAGTACTTCTTGGATCTTGAAATAGTCTTCCAGTCCTCATTAGGTCGGATCCGGATCTGATGGTAGCTGATGATGATGCGGTTGATATCCGATTGTCGATGCAGATACGCCATGAGTCATCCTTCTTTGGCAAAAGCTCACGTCCATGAGCTTTCATCTCTAAGGAGATATTTATGTAGATAACATAGAAAGAAAGAGGTAGCCTTGAAGCTGTTTGAAGAAAATACATATATGTAGGGCTTTTCGTAGCGACTAAAAAATCCTCGGACCGACGATCGAACTTAGACGATGTGTCTGGTGGACCACTGTGAGGCTTGTGACAAGGAGGTCTACCATTGGCATTTAGAGCTTTTAATATTGGTAAATTCTTCAATACTTCGTCGTAGGAGAGATTCTCTTGCTGAGTTGTACACTCAAAGGAATAGAATGATGAACATGATGATGAAAATAATGTCTTGGTTGACTCCACTGAAATTTTCTGTTTGTCGGATAAACTTTTGTTGATATTTCTTGCCAGAATTGTTTGTGGAGATTCTGCACCATTTTCTTGACCGACATATTTGGGGAGGACCTAGTCTTCTTTTGGGTGTTTTTCTTGAGGGCACGAAGAATTCATCTCCATAGCGTCCGCAATGATTTCACCAAAGATCATCATGTCTTCTCTTCAATTAGTTCTATTTTGTGATTAGAAACCGACAACTTCATCTCTTCTTGAGGGTTTAATTCTTCAGTTCAGCATCTGCAATGGGTTCATCCGACTTTGATATATTCTTCTTAATCTTATAATCTTTATAATTAATAATGGCAACTAGTGCTCTGAGGGGACAATTGTTGTAGGAAGGCTTGAGCCCCTTTTGTGGTTGTAGACTTGTCTTAGGAATATCATCTGGTGCTAATAGAAGGAGAGTGAGGCATCGTCCATCTTGAAGGAAGGAATATGTGTTATCTCTTTCCCGGTACGTGACATTTTTGTCAAATTGACATGGCCGACCAAGGAAGATGTGGCAATAGTCCATGTCGACAATATCTAACGTGACTTCATCCTTGTAGGTCTTTCCGATGGAGAAGGATATACGAAAAACTTCAGAGACGACCATGTTGTGACCCTGTTGAATCCAACCAATCTTATATGGAGTCGGATGTGTTTCTTTGCCTAGTCCCATCTTCTTTTCCATTGCACTTGAAATAATATTCTTTGTGCACCCATTATCAATGATGATGTCGCATATCTTGTCTTTAGCCTTGCATCTGGTTCGAAAGACATTGTGGTGCTACGGTAGTTCTTTAGTCTGTAGGGCTAGTAATAGTCAACTGACAATACACACTGGCTATTCAAACTCCTCACGCGTTACTGGTTTCGGCATTGTTGTTTTAGAAAAAGAAAGATTCCCAAAGGTTTCTAAAAAATTGGAATCTTAGACCACCGTTGCTTGAGAGCGAAGCGGTGCCACAAAAACTCCGACGGATGGCCTTGTGAGGGATTCATACGAAGGTTCCTTGAAAACTTCAAGCGAGGCTTTCGAATCCACGGAACAGTCGAGTCTACGACCAGAAAAAGGAGAGAACAAATCTCATAACTTAAAGAATAATTTTATCGATTGATTAAAAGTTATCCTCCAATTGCACATAACATGCCTATTTATAGGACTCTTATGATAACATAATATTAATAAAATAATAAATTCTAATTCTAATCAAATAAAGATAAAGATAAATTCTATCCTAATAAAAGATAGAGTCAAAATAAGAGTCCTAAAAGAAATATGATTCTTAACAACTCTATATAAAAAAGTTAGAAAAAGAAAGAAAAATAAAAAAAATCCTAGAAATATTCAAAATTGGAATCCACGCTACATCAGGGATGGAGCACAGATAAGAAGTGCTACTTTTGTGGACAAATGGACGAGTACAGGGATTATCTATTCTTTTGCTGCGACTTTCTTTAGGAGATATGTAGTTAATAATGCACGTGTTTTGGGCTTCCTATCACGCATGATAGGGATCTTGCATCGGGCATGAATGAAGTTAAAGTACAAAAAGGAAAAGTGGATGGAGCCTACAGCCGGATACAAATAATTTTTGAAATGGTAGTTGTTGGTTTTTGTTGGGTTTTGTTGCTTGTGAAGCAACACCAATATGATTCAAAAAGGCATCATTTTTGTAGTCCCACATGAAAAATGAGGAAAAGTTCTCCTTTCCATATAAGGCTTTCCCCTCCTTAGTGGGTGAGTGGATTTTGTAGGGGATGGGCTACATCCCATCCAACCCGCGAGCAGGTGCACAATTTAATGCACGTTTTTGACGTATTTATTTGTCATGCACTTAGCACTTTACACGTTTGCGCACCGCAGACCGAACCAAAGGTATAAATGTAATTTCTATCTTATTTTAATTTTATTTGATTTATTTTTGGTTTGGTTGCCTGGTCTTTCGTAAACCTGTTACCACGTAATCCCGTTACGGGATTTGTGGATCGCGAAGATAATTTTGGCCACGTACAGAGAGATTTGATTTTAATAAATCAAATCAGTTGATCTGTTGTTCAGATACAAAAGATCTTCTCTCTCTCTCTCTCTCTCTCTCTCTCTCTTTCTCTCTCTCGTTAGAAACTCTATCCGTGCAAAAGAGAAAAATTGCAACTAGAACCTTTCTCCTCTCCTCCGTCCAACACCTTCTCTGGGCAAGGCTGTGATCGATTGAGGGATTCACTACTGGGTGTACGGTGCTGTGGATCGAAGGATTCGTTGTATCTCGGGGATAGATCGCCTGGAACCCGCTGTACAATTGTGGGGGCAAAATTCTATTCTAAGGACAGCGTTGTAACATGCCTCGAATCCTAAACTCTTAATTTATGTTCTTAATTTTACTTCTTCTGATTGCATGCGTTAGGAATTCTGTCTACGTTTCCAACATTCTTAGACTAGAATTTTTCCTTTGTAGCTTCTGTCTACATTCTGTTTGCTAAAATTCCTACGTGCGCACTATGAATTCCACAGTAGAGGAATTCTCGACCAATATTCACAACTCCTCTAAATCGGAGAAGTTTGATGGTCAAAATTTTAAGCGGTGGCAGTGCAGGATGACCTACTGGTTGACCTGCCTGAAACTGTCTAAGGTTCTCAAAGAACCTGACACCCTGCCTGATTTACACGAACCTGCTAGAACCTTTGAATTAGAATCATACAATGAGACAGACTTTATTTGTCACGAAAAAAATCTTTAGTTGCCTGTCTGACACGTTGTATGATATCTACTGCATGATTACCACTTTCAGAGAGCTTTGGGAAGCCTTCGATAAGAAATACTCCAATGAAGGAGCAGGTTTTGAGGTTTACATTATAGACAGGTTCTTAGAATTTAAGATGGTTGATGAGAAGTCTGTTGTTGAACAGACTAACACCCTGCAAACCATTATTCACGAGATATCTCAGAAAGACATGCCACTAGCTGATAAATTTTTGATTGCTGCATTTATCAATAAATTGCCTCCGTCCTGGAAATCCTTTGGCTTAAAGTTGAAATACAATAAGGAGCCCATGTCCTTAGATGAATTGTTTGTCTCTCTCTCTGCATTAAGGAAGAGAGTAGAACTAGGGAAAAGGAACCTCTGAGTAGTGAATTCGAGGCAAAGTTACATATCGCTGAGTCCAAGGAAAAGCCTAAGGGCCAACCCTTTCAACAAAGGAATAACCCTTAGAACAGGAACCCTGCAAAGAAATAGTTCCTTAAACCAAAACCTGCTATTAGGAAAGCCAGCAGGCCAAAGCGGGAATGTTACAACTGTTGTAAGCCTGGCCACTTTGCTAGGCAATGTCGTCACAGGAAGAAGGGTCAGGGATTCCAGAATCCTGATCATCGAACTCTTGCTGCAGACGCTCCTATTGTTCCTCAGGATCATATAGTCATAGCCGGGACCGAATCTATCGGTACCGATGATCAGAGGTTTGTAGCTGTATGTTCTGGTTTTGATACCTCGTATCAGCCTACTAATTGGTGGGTTGATACAGGGACAAATATCCATGTATGTCCTAACATTGATTCATTTTCTTTCTACCGAAAGGTTGAGGAAGGCGAATCAGTAGCTATGGGAAACTAGAGTGCTGCCGTAGTGCTTGGAAAGGAAAGAGTGAATCTCAAGTTGTCTTCGGGCAAGTTCCTCCCTTTGCATAATGTGCAGCAAGTACCGGACGTGAACAAAAATCTGATTTCTAGATATTTATTAAATAAACATGGCTACAAACTAGTTTTTGAGTCTGATCGAGTTGTAATCTCCCTAAATGGGAATTTTATTGGAAAAGGCTATGTTTGTGGGGTCTATTTAAACTTTTTGTTGACATGCCTTGTAGTACTTTGAATTCTACTTTAAATAATATTGATTCTACTTATATTTTTGTTCAAATGTTATATCTTCTAATGTTGATAGGTATGATGTTTGGCATAGTCGCTTGGGATATGTTAATTTTAATTCTGTAAAGAGAATGTCTAATTTGCAATTAATTCCCAAGATTAATATAAGTAGGAATGAAAAATGTAAGATTTGTACTCAAGCCAAACAGCCTAGAAAGTCCTTTCACCCAGTTGAAAGAAATTCTCAGCTTTTGGAGCTTATTCATAGCGATATCTGTGAATTAAACGGTGTCCTCACTCGTAGTTGTAAGCGTTACTTCATAACTTTTATAGATGATTATTCTAAATACTGCTATGTTTACTTACTTAGAACAAAAGATGAGGCTTTTAGTAAGTTTGTTTGTTTTAAAGCTGAAGTTGAAAATCAGCTTGAAGTGAAAATAAAAATTCTTAGGTCTGATCGTAGGGTGAAAACACCTCTGCTGATTTTGATTCCTTTTGTAAAATACATGGGATAATTGTAGCTCCCCTTCCCGGATTTTTAAAAAAAAAATATTTATTATTTATTTTAGTTAAATGGTAATTTTTAGATTTTTGTAATAATTATTTAGTTAATTATTACGGTAGATGATTTTTTAATCATGATTAAATTTGGAGTACAATGCGACTAGAGATTGTGGCACAAATAGTGCAATGGCGTGCCTTGATTAGTGTTTTAGCCATGCCAGGGAAGACCGAGCCATAGTGATGTCCTAACTAAGAAAACCAGGCCAAGTTGCAACTTAACCTCTAAAGATGTATTAATTATTTAATATTTAGATTATTGATTTTGGAAGACTCGGTCGCACCAAACTGACCCGAACCCAACCATATCCCGTATAGGCTCGTAGTGAGACTAAAAGCGTCCATCTAGACGTATGTCGTACCACTATTCTAATTTAGTGACCCGATAGCCGAGTTCGCGAAGGTGGTTGTATTTATGTATATTATAAGTTCTTAATACTAAATAATGTTTTGTTAATAATATAGTAAATATTTGTCCTTAACAAATATGTTGGACTTTGTAGGAATTATCTAGGTTATATTTATACTTGTATATATATATATATATATATATATATATATATATATATATATATATATATATATATATATAGAAGCGTATTTATGGTATATGGCAAAATAGGCTTTTACATATATAAAATAATATTGTATTAGAATTATGTGAATTTTATATATAGACTTAGGCATATGGTATTTCTATTTATAAATTGTACTTAGCATATTTTATTCTTTAGGTTTGAATGTATACATGTACGTGTACATATATAAATATTCTTATATAAATATATGTACGTATATAAACATATGTATATATAGTTTTAGACACATAGATATAGATAAATATACCATATATGTGTTAATGTGTGCGTATGCATATATATAAAGATATGTGTGTACGTGTATATATATAAATACATGATTGTATACATACATGTGTATAATATATATATAAATGAATATATATAAATGTATGTGTATATATATATATATATATATATATATATAAAATCTATATATATATATATATATATATATATATATATATATATATATATATATATATATATATATATATATATATAAGATATATATATGTATATTTGTGTATATATAAATATATATATAAGAATATGTATGTGTGTATAAAATATATATGTAGGTGTGTATGTACAAATAAATATACATACATATATATATATATATATATATATATATATATATATATATATATATATATATATATATATATATATAAAATATATATATATATATATATATATATATATATATATATATATATATATATATAGATTAAAAGAAATAAGAAATAGATTAAGAAATGAATAGAGAAAGAAAGGATAGGGAATAATCAATCCCAGCCCAGGCCCACCAAGGCCGAGCCCAGCCAGGCCGAGCCTGGGCCTTTCCCCCTTGAACCCGGCCCAACAACATCCCAACTGTGCACCCGAGAGCAGTTAACCCTGGGTATTTATCCGCTCGACCAGCCCGAGCAGGGGCCCATCCCTAACAAACTGTTCCCAGCCTTTTCCTCCCCAACCGCGCAGGAGCTTATGCCCGACCCTAACATATACATAATATATGTATATAGAACGCGGAAGAGGGAGGGAGAAACCCTAGCTCTACACACGCAGCGACAACCCTGGCGACTCACCCTGGACCGCCCGCCGCCGGCGCCACCGCCACGCGCGGCGAGGCCGCGCGGATACAGCGTGTGCGCGCACGGAGAATCATCGAGCACCAGCAGCAGTCGCAGCGGAGTGCGATGTTCGTCGCAAGAGTTCTTCGCACCTGCTCAACGATTTCTTGAACCGCTTGCACCGGTACGTAGCTAACCTATACCTCTTTCCATTCATGTATCAGGATGGTTTTAGATCGAACTATAATCAATGGGAGATCGACACAAAGTCGATCGAATCATTGATCGAAAATAGGGCATGAAAATAGTCCAGACACGCAACTTGGAAGGCGGTTTCTCGCTAATCCATAGACCAAATTGAAAAACTATTTGAACAGAAGGTTAGACAACTTATAGGAGATGAGGATCCTTCTTGTAGATTTATTTTTCACCTAATATATGGAGAGTTATTTGATTCCAAAATCCTAGAAAAACCTGTTTTGAAAAATTAGAAAATTGTTCCACATGACGTGCGTCCTGCCATTTCGGGCGACGTTGTCGCGAACCGAATGCATCGAAAGATGCGTAACAGCTTCGTGGTCATGTGGACTTTGGCGGAATTCAAATTGGTCGCGTGTGCGCGACGAATTTGATGCGTATCCGTCAAAATTCACCGTATCGTGCACTTTGCAAATTCTATAATTACTTTGTGCACGCTCGTCAGATCGAGACGAAACTTGCGCCAACAGAACCGTATCAATTTTTTGGTCTTGTATGCCAAGTTTGGTCCGATTCTGAGACAGTTGATAAAATTGCCGTATCGCGGGCCCCTCCGGTCCGACTCAACGGGTGATTTTGTGCACGGCCCGCCGGAATCCAACTTTGGACATACGGTTGGGTTTGTATCGGAAAACCGGATCCGTAGACATGTAGTTTGATAACTTTAGAGACCGTTGACTCTGGTACGCTTTTCGGTGTAAAGCGGGTCCAACGGCGGACACCGTTTTTGCCCAAAATTACCGTTTTGCCCCTGTGTCCAGAATTGGACTTAAGGACAGGCAATCCTACCTAATTTGACTATTCTGAGAATGTTAGTACTGTTTATTTCAGCATCCGAAGACTTCTGCATGTGTTGATTGATTGTGGCTCATTGTGTGGTATAGTATTGGTTTCTCCAACTAAGGACCTCAGGCAAGTACACGTTCTGATTGCTTTTCGATTCATAGTATTCTTTTTATTTCATGTCTATACATATATCTTGCTGCTTGTTGACACGCTCGTCACACGGAGTAGTCGGGAGGGAAAATATCTTAGTAAACATGTGAACTACCCAGAAATATCCCAATATGTCTAATCTTGCACAATAGCAGCTGCACACGACACGTGCAGTGAGTCGTATTTACCCCATAGCCGTTCACATATCGAAACAGATATTTCACACCACCTAGATAGATGTCTTTTATTAGTTTTTCCTTGTTTACTGCTCTATCGTGCTATGTCATCAGTTTTCTTACTAGCTTTCATATTCTATATGCTATTTTCATGTCTTGTTAATTCTATTGTGTTTTGTATTGCCGTCGGTTTGTGTACTTGTTCCATTCCTGACTGGAAATCAACATTTTTTAGGTTTAGCCGTGATCACTCTTAGCACTGGGAGAACTTGGGTATGCTGAAGACAACCTAGAAATAGAAAGCAATTGTATCAATTTTATTAATTATAAAATCTTGTATTTCTTTTACTTTTTAAATGATGTAGATGTTGTAATAATTTAGAATTGTGAATGAGCAGCAAATGTTGTTTCTGGAGCATTTATTTCTTGCGGGCTTGACAGCGTTCTACCGCCGACTCTGCGGCGTAGGATGGCTTGGACAAGTCTCGTATCCGAAAAAGCGGGTACGGGTCGTGACAAGTTTTTGTGGTGGCCCATACAGGTCAGTTTTCACAAAATATTGCGAACTCGTGATGGTACGTTAGTCGTACTATTGTGAGCCTGCGCCCATGAAATGCTCATTCACAAACTAGGATTAAAATGATTTAAGAGAATGACTAGGAGTCCCTTGTTTAAATTGACCGTTGGGTAGTTAAGGTTATTAGATAGGTCATGCAATTTAGATAGCTTACTAGATCCCTATAGGTACACTAATACTTTTGATATGACATTATGATCCAATGTAGATCCACTATTCGCTTGGTTAGTTAGGCCTTCACCTTGATAATCTGTTCAATTATCTTTTTGTTCTGTTAGATATAAACATCATTCCATTAGTTAGAATTGCCTGTTTAAATTCTCTTTTTGTTGTAAGGATTTAGTTTATAATTTTTGATTCTGTAATTCGTGTGCGAATCTCGAAGTAGATTGATTTGAGATTCTTCCTCAACCATAGGAATGTATATAAATAGATACTCGAATGTTTGTATTCCTTTCGTCTTTAGTTATTTCCTCCATGTTAACCCTTTTATTTTAAGTATTATGACTGATAGGCAAATACTTACGCTTTATTTTTGTCAACTTGTTTGAATCTCTAGCAGCTCCTTGAAGTCCTTAGGAATATAGTTAGAGTAATTAAATGACCGCGATGACTAGACAGCAGCGCACTGTCGCCAATTGTTTGAGGATGGATAGTGTGGGTTCACTACAGGCAGCAACGCACTGGCGAGGCACAACCCATAGAATTGAAATCATTTCGAAGAACTATGTCCTCGTTAACCTCTTTAGATCTTAGATACCCTTGTGCCCATATAGAGTAGAGTGCCTGATAGCATATCACCTCTAAATCACGAAACCAAGGGTTTATCGCAGCCAGAATATACGGGTAGGGCATAATTCTCGGTGAAATGACTTCAGGCGTGATTGTAAGTTTAGGATACTATAGGGAATAGAAAATGTCGGTGTCCCATAAGATTCAAAACCAATACTAGTGTAAGTTCTGTAAGTTGAGTAGCATGTCTTCAAACCTAGCGTTATATGGTTCTTGTGATCTATTGACGGAGTAATTGACTGATATTAATAGGTTTACTTAAACTATAGAATTCAGAAGTCCTTAACCCATTAGTCGACCAAGGCCTTCTGGATAGAGGATAGTAGGATGCCTATAAATAAGGACACCAGGTAAGGATTCAATTTCCTCAAAACTCGAACTACTTATTTCTTACTTCCAAAAATCTCGCCTACTTATATTTTGACTATCTTGACCAACGCTGCTATTACAGCCTAGTTTTGCAAGCTTACTCTTTTATCGAGCTTGATTCGAGACTTATGTTTATTGGGGACGCCCGCTAACATATTGTCTAAACAGAATCATTGTATTACGGTCTGATCAACCATGATACAATTGGTTCACTTTTCATCTAATTACACTACGCAGATTGAGATATAGATGCCTCTAGGATCTCATCCGTGATTGCTTTGATAATTCTTCTTGAATTATATATTCGCCTTTGAATCACGTAATTGTATTCAGTAATATCTCTCTTGAACTCTTTAAATGTTTTGTCTTCACTGGTTGGAAAGACAAAAACTCGTAATTGATAGATAGATACATAGTATCCTCATGACTATAACAGTTGTATATGCAAGTGTAGCTACCATCGACCAGCCCTGTGACAAGAACCTTGCCACCATATCCTAGCCTCTAAGGTGGGTAGACTGTAAGCCTTCTAAAATTTTAGTATATACGAGAATTACCGATAGATTAGAATAATTTTCTACTAGGATGATAATTAGAGCCCCATGGACTCCCACTTTCCATTTAGATCATTTTGTGTCCCCGGCCGTGTCATTAATATTCGGAGCACGAGGCCAGTTGTTACCTTCCAACAAATTTCACATGTAAGATCTAGACGAGTCCACCTTCATCTAGGTATAGCATGTCCCACTCAAACACGTTCCCTTGTACTCTATATTTATGGTACGACTTTCAGGACAAAAGGACTAGCTATAACCCTTACCATAGTACCGGTACACTTTCTGATTTCCATTAGGGCCTCAACCTTGACTCAAAATCTTTCGACCCAATATATGGTTGTTGTCTACTCGAAGCCCACTTCGCACATACCACTAGTGTGCCACTTGATAGAGGCCTCTTGTGCTACTTAAACACAAAAGTCACTGAAGGCACACTTTGAGCTTTAGAAACTTAGCTAACCAACCTGACTGGCAACTAGCTCAATCCCTTGGGTAGAAACATATTCTAGGATACCCTAATCTAGTAGGAATAGTTTATCATTGGTATCTTGTCTAGTACATGTAGATTGAAACCCAAGATTCATTAAACCAACGAGTGATGTCCAGATAGAGAACCCTTTAAGACCACACTTTTGGAGTTCTCAAATTCCGTTCCGTTATGGAATCTTACTGGAATTAGAATTTCGAGAACAAAATTTCTGTATTGCATGGATTGTAAGCCCTCTAAGAGTGAAGGGTCCTTCAATGTAGCAAGTGACTGGACTAGAGTAGCACAATCTAGCGAATAAGGCTATAGGTTCATAAATACTCTTTCTACCTGTATTATTGTATATTCTCTACCGCTCTTTAAACTTCATAATTGCTCTTGATTGTTCTTCCTTATCTTCCTGTCCTCTCTATTGCAGATAGACGAAGGTCATACTTATTAGAATTCACCAATATTTCTTAGTTACTGGTGTAAATTACTGCTTGCTAAGTTCGGGTTGCTTGATAGATATGAGAGGATTATAGATACCATATGCCTAGATATTTGCTGGTAGGATTGTTAGCACTAGTTAGAAGATTTTAAGATTTTAGGGTGAGGAGTAGTGTGACCAAAGGTGGGTAGAAGTCCGGGCGGCTATCTGGCTAGGAGAAGAATACAAACTATTTTTGAGGAATTAAAAATTTGAGAAGATTGTGGTAATAGTGGATTTATTCCTTGACTTTTATTTTATTTTTATTTTTATTTTTAAAATTTTAGGCATGGTTATGAGTTAGAATTTCGAGGACGAAATTATTTTTAAGGTGGGTAGATTTGTAGCTCCCCTTCCCGAATTTTTTAAAAAAATATTTTTATTATTTATTTTAGTTAAATGGTAATTTTTAGATTTTTGTAAATAATTATTTAGTTAATTATTACGGTAGGTGATTTTTAATCATGATTAAATTTGGAGTACAATACGACTAGAGATTATGGCACAAATAGTGCAGTGGCGTGCCTTGACTAGTGTTTTAGCCATGCCAGGGAAGACCGAGCCATAGTGATGTCCTAACTAAGAAAACCAGGCCAAGTTGCGACTTAACCTCTAAAGACGTATTAATTATTTAATATTTAGATTATTGATTTTAGAAGACTTGGTCGCACCAAACTGACCCGAACCCAACCATATCCCGTGTAGGCTCGTAGTGAGACCAAAAGCGTCCATCTAGACGTATGTTGTACCACTATTCTAATTTAGTGACCCGATAGCCGAGTTCACGAAGGTGGTTGTATTTATGTATATTATAAGTTATTAATACTAAATAATGTTTTGTTAATAATATAGTAAATATTTGTCCTTAACAAATATGTTAGACTTTGTAGGAATTATCTAGGTTATATTTATATATATATATATATATATATTTAGAAGCGTATTTATGGTATATGGCAAAATAGGCTTTTACATATATAAAATAATATTGTATTAGAATTATGTGAATTTTATATATAGACTTAGGCATATGGTATTTCTATTTATAAATTGTACTTAGCATATTTTATTCTTTAGGTTTGAATGTATACATGTACGTGTACATATATAAATATTCTTATATAAATATATGTACGTATATAAACATATGTATATATAGTTTTAGACACATAGATATAGATAAATATACTATATATGTGTTAATGTGTGCGTATGCATATATATAAAGATATGTGTGTACGTGTATATATATAAATACATGATTGTATACATACATGTGTATAATATATATATAAATGAATATATATAAATGTATGTGTATATATATATAAGATATATATATATGTATATTTGTGTATATATAAATATATATATAAGAATATGTATGTGAGTATAAAATATATATGTAGGTGTGTATGTACAAATAAATATACATGTATATATATATGCATGTGTATATATATATATATATATATATTAAAAGAAATAAGAAATAGATTAAGAAATGAATAGAGAAAGAAAAGATAGGGAATAATCAATCCCAGCCCAGGCCCACCAAGGTCGAGCCCAGCCAGGCCGAGACTAGGCATTTCCCCCTTGAACCCGGCCCAACAACACCCCAACTGTGCACCCGAGAGCAGTTAACCCTGTGTATTTAGCCGCTCGGCCAGCCCGAGCAGGGGCCCAGCCCTAACAAACTGTTCCCAGCCTTTTCTTCCCCAACCGCGCAGGAGCTTATGCCCGACCCTAATATATACATAATATATGTATATAGAACGCGGAAGAGGGAGGGAGAAACCCTAGCTCTACACACGCAGCGACAACCCTGGCGACTCACCCTGGACCGCCCGCCGCCGGCGCTACCGCCGCGTGCGGCGAGGCCGCGCGGATACAGCATGTGCGCGCGCGGAGAATCATCGAGCACCAGCAGCAGTCGCAGCGGAGTGCGATGTTCGTCGCAAGAGTTCTTCGCACCTGCTCAACGATTTCTCGAACCGCTTGCACCGGTACGTAGCTAACCTATACCTCTTTCCATTCATGTATCAGGATGGTTTTAGATCGAACTATAATCAAAGGGAGATCGACACAAAGTCGATCGAATCATTGACCAAAAATAGGGCATGAAAACAGTCCCGACACGCAACTTGGAAGGCGGTTTCTCGCTAATCCATAGACCAAATCGAAAAACAATTTGAACAGAAGGTTAGACAACATATAGGAGATGAGGATCCTTCTTGTAGATTTATTTTTCACCTAATATATGGAGAGTTATTTGATTCCAACATCCTAGAAAAACCTGTTTTGAAAAACTAGAAAATTGTTCCACACGACGTGCGTCCCGCCATTCCGGGCGATGTGGTCGTGAACCAAATGCATCGAAAGCTGCGTAACGGCTTCTTGGTCGTGTGGGCTTTGGCGGAATTCAAATTGGTCGCGTGTGCGCGACGAATTTGATGCGTATCCGTCGAAATTCACCGTATCGTGCACTTTGCAAATTCTCTAATTACTTTGTGCACGCTCGTCAGATCGAGACGAAACTTACGCCAACAGAATCGTATCATTTTTTTGGTCTTGTATGCCAAGTTTAGTCCAATTCTGAGATAGTTGATAAAATCGCCGTATCGCGGGCCCCCCGGTCCGACTCAACGGGTGATTTTGTGCACGGCCCGCCGGAATCCAACTTTGGACATACGGTTGGGTTCGTATCGAAAAACCGGATTCGTAGACATGTAGTTTGACGACTTTAGAGACCGTTGACTCTGGCACACTTTTCGGTGCAAAGCGGGGTCCAACGGTGGATACCGTTTTTGTCCAAAATTACCGTTTTGCCCCTGTGTCCAGAATTGGACTTAAGGACAGGCAATCCGAGCTAATTTGACTATTCTAAGAATGTTAGTACTGTTTATTTCAGCATCCGGAGACTTCTGCATGTGTTGATTGATTGTGGCTCATTGTGTGGTATAGTATTGGTTTCTCCAGCTAAGGACCTCAGGCAAGTGCACTTTCTGATTGCTTTTCGATTCATAGTAGTCTTTTCATTTCATGTCTATATATATATCTTGCTGCTTGTTGACACGCTCGTCACATGGAGTAGTCAGGAGGGAAAATATCTTAGTAAACATGTGAACTACCAGAAATATCCCAATATGTCTAATCTTGCACAATAGCAGCTGCACACGACACGTGCAGTGAGCCGTATTTACCTCCTAGCCGTTCACATGTCAAAACAGATATTTCACACCACCTAGATAGATGTCTTTTATTAGTTTTTCCTTGTTTACTGCTCTATCCTGCTATGTTATAGTTTTCTTACTAGCTTTCATATTCCATATGCTATTTTCATGTCTTGTTAATTCTATTGTGTTTTGTATTGCCGTCGGTTTGTGTACTTGTTCCATTTCTGACTGGAAACCAATATTTTTCAGGTTTAGCCGCGATCACTCTTAGCACTGGAAGAACTTGGGTATGCTGAAGACAACCTAGAAATAGAAAGCAATTGTATCAATTTCATTAATTATAAAATCTTGTATTTCTTTTACTTTTTAAATGATGTAGATGTTGTAATAATTTAGAATTGTGAATGAGCAGCAAATGTTGTTTCTGGAGCATTTATTTCTTGCGGGCTTGACAGCGTTCTACCGCCGACTCTGCGGCGTAGGCTGGCTTGGACACGTCTCGTATCCGAAAAAGCGGGTGCGGGTCGTGACAATAATACATTAATTAACTGCCCCTTATGCTCCTCAACAGAATGGGGTAGCAGAAAAAAAAAATAGGACTTTAGTTGATATGATTAATGCTACGTTAGGTAGCTCTGGTTTATGTGATAATTTATGGGGGAGAAGCCTTACTTTCTGCATAGCATATTCTGAATAAAGTTTCTTTTAAAAAGACTGATAAAACCCCTTAAAATTATGGAAGGGTAGAAAACAATCTTTGAAATATTTCAAAGTGTGGGGTTGTCATGCAAAAGTCTCTGTCCCTCCTACTAAGAAAAGGAAATTGGGACCCAAGACCGTAGACTCTGTATTTTTGGGTTATGCTCAAAATAATATTGCTTATAGATTTTTTGTTGTTAAGAGTGAGGTTAATGGTATTGATGCAAACACTGTTATGGAATCTAGGGATGCTATATTTTTTTAAAATGTTTTTGTCACTACCAATTTTCAAAATAAGAGTAAAATTATCATTTTCTAATATTCTAATATTTGTGAATATTTATTTATTTATATATTGTATTTTTGGGGGATT
Source organism: Iris pallida (assembly GCA_029216955.1). Taxonomy (NCBI): domain Eukaryota; kingdom Viridiplantae; phylum Streptophyta; class Magnoliopsida; order Asparagales; family Iridaceae; genus Iris; species Iris pallida. Next base: position 5,339 of record JANAVB010010467.1, on the reverse strand, counting down.
AGTTAGTCGGGTTTGAGACTAGTCTAGTTTTGACTTGTGTTAGTGGCCCGGTTAGCTTAGTCACTAGTTGGAGCCCAAGGATTATCTAGGCATGGCCCACAAACTTGATTCATTAGGCTAGTGCAATTAGGCTAATCCCACATGACAAGTTTAGTCATTTAGAGATTAGAACTTTGACCTTTTTGACCCCAACTTCTTGCATTCACTTAATTAGCCAAAAGGGGACCTAATAGGGGCTAGCTAGACTTTTTCCTTTGGCCCTAACCAACCCTAAATGGCCGGCCACATTAGGAAGGGGGTTTTATTCCTTTCATTTTGCAAAGTAGCCTCCATTCCCAATTTGGTGTTCTTCCCCAACTTGAGAGCAAACCCTATTGATTTCACTCTCAAATCTACTATTTTCTCCACCAAATCCTCTCATTCTTGCAAGGACGAGGAGCCTACAAGGATTGTGGAGCCAAGAGCCCATGGAGTCCATTTGCTAGAGGAGTCCGTGTCGGATTCGTGTCCATTGGGTTGTTCATTGGGAAACTACTCCCAATAGGTATATCTCACTATAATATTGTCATTTCAATGCATATCTTTGGTTTTAAACCCATAGGAACCCACCCCATGTTAGAATCACCTTAGGAATGATTTTGAGGCTCTTTTGAGTCCTCATTTGGTAGTTGGGTTGAGTTTTGTATCTCCCATGAAGGAATTCCGAGGGTGACACACCAAGTGTTTGTAGAAATGCCTAATAGGTCATTTAGAATTCTAATTTTAGTTTTGAATGTGTATGAGGTAGTTTAGTCATGATTAAAGTATCCCATATATTTTTCACATGGTTTCCTACATAGGTATATATGTGTTTTTGGCCTACAAGTCATGTATATGGGTAGCTATGTGATATTTGTTATATATATGAGTATGTGGGCTATTTTCATATAGTATTTATATATAGATATGTAAGTGGTTGTGTCTTGGTGTGATGTGAGAGAGAGGGGGATCATGGCCATCTCATTTGGCTTTGGTTACTATGGTTTGGTTGAGTGGATTGTGTGTTTGTGTTGTTTGTGTTTGTGGTTGAGGGGAACTAGATTGTGAGTGTGAGGGTATTAGTGAGATTTGTGTGTTTGAGTGAGTGTTTAGAGTGAGAAAACGGGGGTCTAGATGAGGGATGTATGTGTGAAGGGGGAAGAGTAGAGTAGGCAACAGCAGCAGCTGCTAAGGCAGTAGCAGGCAGCAGCTTGGAAACAACAATGCAGCCCCATTGTGTGTGTGTGTGTGTGTGTGTGTGTGTGTGTGTGTGTGTGTGTGTGTGTGTGTGTGTGTGTGTGTTTGTGAGGATAGGTGTCTAGTGGTTTAGTTATGTATATAAGTTAGTGTCTTACTAGTGTTAGTATCTTAGAATTAGGATACTAGAAGTGTATGTGAGATATGTAGTTAGGTATCTTAGGATAAGATACAAGTTAGTATCTTACTAGTGTTAGTGTCCTAGTTAGTGTATTAGGATTGAGAAGTGGGTATCCTAAGATACAAGTGAGTATCTTAGAAGGGTAAGTTAGTATCCTAAGGTATTGTCTAAGGTATTGGCAAGGTAATGGGTAAGGTATTAGTAAGGTATTGGGGGGTATTATCTAAGATAGCTAAGGTAAGGGGTATGGTTAAGATAGATAGTTAGATACTAGCCTAAGGATATAGTGTTACCTAGTATCTAAGGTATATGGAGTGTTAAGGTATTGGTATAGGATACTATAGAGATAAGGCAAATAGAATATCTTGGTAGGTAATGGTTAGAAATAGGATATCTTGGTAGGTAAGAGCTAGAAATAGGATACTTGGCCTAGTTTGACCAAGGTTGACTATTTTGACTGAAAGTCAAAGTAGAGTCATCATTTGACCTAGATTGGATTATGAGTTGACCAAAAGTTAACTATAGGTCAACCTTTGATCCAGTTTGACTTAGCTTGACCTAGTTTGACTCAGCTTGACTAGTTTGACTTAGTTTGATCCATTTTGACTTAGTTTGAATTGCTTTCACTTCCAAAACTTTATATTGATACAACATTCCATATTTAGGTCCTCGAGGCACCGTATCAGGCTCTGTTGACATTTTCCTCCGGATCTCAGGCGAGTACATTCTCTGATAATTTTTTCATTTTCGATAATTGCTATATTTCATGTACTTAGTGTAGATGTACTTGTTCTTGACACATTGGTCACACGGATTGGTATTTATGGATCTCGACATGAGATGTTATTCCTTGTTACCTTGGTGTACATTGTGCAAGCCCCCTTGTCGTTCTTGTGCAATATATGGACACCGATTCTCGAGGAGACTTGCTACCTTCTCGTAGAATCCCGTGTTGTAACGTGTCTTATTTGGATCCACTCTACTAGTCGGAGGCGGGGAGTGTTAGTGTAGATATGTGGTCATTACCCCTATTGTGTAAGTATTGATTATGAGTGTTAATCATACACCCCACGTATGATTAACGAGGCCATAGACATTATGCAAGTTCCTAAGCCGGCCACATATTGAATCTATTATTCACTCACATAGATAGTATGATTCTTCACTCTTGTACATGACATGATCAATTTTCCTTGCCATTGCTCTAGCTCTAGTTTACATCTTTTACCTTGCCATGCTACTTTTATGTACAATCTATTACTCTTGTACATTCTCTCTATGTACTATCTTGTAGCACTTGTCATATATTGAGAACTGTTGTTGGAGGATTGTGCTCGTTCCATCCTAACTGGATATGTTGACAAAATTTTACAGTCGATGGCGACAAGGACTACACCACCTACTATGGTCCTCATGACGTATTGGGCATAGACTTGGAACCCTAGTCCAGCAGGGATTAGCTCCAGCTGATGAGACTCTAGCTGTTACTCAGTTAGATTAGGTTTTGGACTGGACTATGTCTCCATCTTATTACATTATGCTTGTTATATTATTTCAGACTTGTATAACTATATTGTGACTCTCTCTCTGGTTGAGCTTGATACTTTACACTCTGAGTTCATCTCTATCTTCATTCGTGCCATATATTCTTCCTGTTAGATTGTGATTGAGATTATATGTATTCATTATATCCTCCGTTCGGAGATGACCGGTTATTATATATTGTTAGATAGCAGACCTATACAGCGTTCTACGCCATTTCTGCGACGTAGGCTAGGCGATGTTACGCACTCGTACCCTTATACTGGGTGCGGGTCGTGACACATTTTTAGTGGTAGCCCATACAGGTCTAGAAGTCACAAATAGTGCGATGTCATAGTAGCACTCGACTTAGAGTGTTATTACGAGCCTGTGGTACATATCTAGGAGACAGGCCATAGGTGCCACGACCCGCACCCAATTTTCGGATGCGAGCTCGTGAGCAAGCCAGCTACGTATCGAACGGACTCCAGCCCGACTCGAGTACGTATAAGCTGTCAAGATCATGGGTGTCATGTCTAATCTAAACTATATCTCAATCCACAGGAATCATATAAAACAAGAATGAACAAGCATGGGTCGTGGTCTGTAGCCCACTAGCATATATGTCCGATTAGACTCCAAGAATAATGTGAGTCCATAAAGCTAAGCTGATAAGCAGAATATATCATAAAAGCACGAAAAAGATAGTAAATCAATATCACTGACAAAATGCCTGAATCATGCGAATGAAGTCAACTACCACATGCTCAGCTAATTAACTCCGTGCAATCAGCTACCTGAAGAGATCATCAGGTCCTCAGAGGACTAGCAAGATACATAAAACATGCCTACTAATATGACAGTAAATAACAGGTGTGGAGAATAAGAACACTGTAAGAAGAACATCTAAGGACGACGAGTCGTGAGGAAATGTAATACTAGACTTGGCTACCAATCCATCGATTAACCTCTATAGCTTGTAGTACAATACAAGATACTCCCAATCTATAGTAGATTTTGATTGTAATACAATACAAGATAATCTCAGTCAAGATTAGCCAATTCTAGTATCGATCTCCTCTCCTAAAGGATACAAAGTCAAGTAGACTCCTATAAATCGTAGTACAATGCAAGATACTCCCAATTTATAGTGACGTAAGTCAAGTCAATCAATCAATCAATATATGCTATAGGTCGTAGTATAATGTAAGATACTCCCAATCTATGGCATGTCTCAAGTCAAGTCAATCAAGTGATATCAAGGTAGAAGAATCGGCTATAGGTCGTAGTACAATGTAAGATACTCCCAAGCTATAGTATGTCTCAACTGTAGTACAATGCAAGATACTCCCAGTCGATAATGGTCAAGGATAGATATAAAACTGATAAATCAATCACCAGAAAAGAGTAACACAAAGAGACCAATATTCTAGCAATGTCAAACATCCTATACGTGCACGTAATCTAGAACAAATAAAGCAATCCAGGACGAATCAATCACAATACGGAATCATGTTACAATATGAAAAGGACTACAATAAGGAAAGAGAAACCATGTAAATACTGTATATGTTCGGCAAGGTATACTTGCCTGGAGGTTGCACGGAGAACCAACAATGTATCGCCAATCAATCAAGTCAGAAAGTCCAAGTCATCACAACTGTCTCCGAAAGCTGAACTAAACGTTACCAACATTCTCAGAATAGTCAAATTAGCTGGGATTGCCTGTCCTTAAGTCCAATTCTGGACACAGGGGCAAAATAGTAATTTTGAGCAAAAACGATGTCCGCCGTTGGACCCGCTTTGTACCGAAAAGCGTGCCAGAGTCAATGGTCTCTAAAGTCGTCAAACTACATGTCTACGGATCCAATTTTCCGATACGAACCCAACAGTATGTCAAAAGTTGGATTCCGGCGGGCCGTACACAAAATCACCCGTTGAGTCGGACCGTGGGGCCCGCAAAACGGCAATTTTACCAACTGTCTCAGAATCGGACCAAACTTGGCATACGGGACCAGAAAAACGATACGGTCCTGTTGGCGTAAGTTTCATCTTGATTTGACAAGCGTGCACAAAGTAATTGGGAAATTTGCAAAGTACACGATACGGTGAATTTCGACGGATACGCATCAAATTCGTCGCGCACACGCGACCAATTTGAATTCCGTCAAAGCCCACACGACCACGAACTCGATACGCAACTTTCGATGCTTTCGGTTCGCGACCATGTCGCCCGGATTGGCGGGACGCACGTCGTATCGAACAATTTTTAGTTTTTAAAACAGGTTTTTGGGAAACTTTGGGATTCGATTTCTCGACGCATAGTCGATGATTTCCGAATCCACAAAAAGGACTATGAAGCCCTATATGTTGTCTAAAAGTGTCTTCAAATAGTTTTTCTAATATGGTACTGGATCGATCA
>JANAVB010010466.1:0-76459 GCA_029216955.1 Iris pallida | reverse complement strand
TCCAATTTTGGGGACACCTAGGGGACTCCTAGATCTAGCCCTACATGCAAAGAAAACTGAAATTTAAATCATTTAGAGGGTTTTACCTATATGTGCAAAAAGCTTGAAAAGCTTCAAATGGAGGATTCTTCCTCTTGGTGCCAAAAGCTCCAAATTGTCCCAAAGCTGGGATTAAATTCCACATTCAGAAAATAGGAGAAATTAGGTCCTAATGCAAGAAACTAGGATAAAAAGGAGTTAAAATGGATTTATGGGGATTTTTGGAAGAGGGACAATACCTTTCTTTTTCCAATGTTGAAATGAATGAAAGAAGGAGGCAAGCCCTAGAGAATAAGTGTTTATATAGGGTGGAGATCCCTATGGCTGGTTATTTAGGGTTTGGTTAGGGTTAGGGCTTCTAGCTATGGGCCATGGGCCAAGTCATGATCAAATAAATCATTAAGCCATAAGTCATTTAATGAAACCATAAACCATGACTTAAATCCACTAAACCAAGTCCCCTCATTCTAAAATTAGTTTCTAATGACTAAATGTAGGTTAACCTAAGTTAAACTAGGGTCACCATGGCAAGGGTTAGCTTCTAGGCCAGTTTACTAGGTTTCAACAAGTCAAGTCAACCTAAAATTCACCAATTCAATAAATCATCAATAATTCAAATAATTCAAAATGACCAAATACTCTTAGGCTAAAAATAATAATTAAATCATCATAATGACATGGTTAGGCTCTAGTTCATGCAGTCACTAGGGTTTCACTGACAGCACATTAAAATCACAAGTCATGACTCAAAGAAGTTTTTAAATAGTTTAAAAATAATTAAAAATCACCAAAAATCATAATGTGAAATAAATATCAATAATTAATAATTATAATTACAAAATTTCAAAATTACCCTCATCTGGAAAATTGGGTGTTACGATTGCGCCCCAGACCGCGTGACGACGACTGTAGCTTCTTCGATGTCTGCCGAGATTGTGCGACAGGATTTGATTTTTCCATTCTTTTTCTTGCAGATAGAAGACGATATGGGCCGAGTCACTTTCGATACCAAGTCTGGATGGATCCACATGATCTTTCCTCGTGATGTGGTGAGGGGCACTAGACCCGCAGCCTGATCTCGGGGAGGTAGAAGATTAGCAATCTCTATTGTCGCCAGAGGGATGGGGACCACCCCGTCTTGAGTTTTCGTCGGAGAGAAGCTGCCTAATTGTACTGACACCATATTGGCTGCCACCGTTACCTCTTCGAAATCGATGGCCAAAGCGTTCGAATCGATGAGATTTTGGATGTATCGTTTTAGCTGGTAGTAGTCGTATGTAGCATGGTGGACGAAGCGATGATAATGGTAGTACTTTGGGTTCTCCATCTCTGCAGGTCGCGGTTCCCGTCTTGGTGGAGGAAGCTGAATTATCTCCTCTTGTATGAGCATGTCCAAGATGGGCTTGACGTGGCCGTCTTCGAAGGAGTACGTGATTTACGGCCATTGTTTGTCTGCCGGCTTTGGCTCAGGTTTCTGTGCCGTGTCGGCCACTATAGCCTGCTTTCCTCTGTTGTCCCGATTGTTGGAGGGGCTACCCCCATTATCGTTGTTGGGATGCTTGCCCTTGTTCTCTCCGTCCGAGATATGCAATCCCAGTTGGCGAGCCTTCGTCAATCGTTCTTCGGTGCTTGTGGCGCTGATGATGAACGTCTTCCAGTCCTTGAATTGACTTTCGCCCATCCAGAGACTGATTGTCGGGAGGAGTCTCTTTTGGCAAATTTCAATCAAGGAGAAATCTAAATTTCCAGAGGGCAACTTCATGGCAGTTTGGCGGAACAGTTCGATGTAGTTCCTTGTCAGCTCTTTCTCCCCTTGGACGACGTCCATGAGGGTGGACATGGTGATGTTCTGCCCTAATTCGTAGAATCTCTCCAAGAACATGCGCTTGAAACCGGCGAAGGAGTGGATACAGTTGTCCGGCAGGTTGCGATACCAGTCGAAGGCGACTCCTTCCAACGCCCCGATGAATAATCGTGTGAGAATGGCATCGTCATGGGACAGATGGTCAGTGGTGACCTCGAAGTAAGTGATGTACCGACTTGCTGAGGTCTTGCCATCATAAGGATTGATATTGAACGGCTTATATCTTGGTAGGAATGGAACATCCCTCCATGCAGCAGGGTACGGTTGCCGTATTCTGAGGTCTTGAGAGTTTTCTCGAGCGTGGAACATGGCTCGGAGCTCCTGGACCTCTCTTCTTGCTTCGCGTGCTTCGTCTACGGCGGTAGGGGCCGTTGTTTCCGGAGGATTGTTGCCCGGGTTTGGCGCCGCCGAATTCGAGTCCGCATTGACCGTGGGACCCATGCTTGTTTGGCCAGGTGTCCCTCCTTGCAGAGTTGGAAGGGCCATTTTAATCTCGTCTACAGACTTGACCAAAGCAAGTAATATGGCTTCCAGACTGTCGATGCGCTGGCGATCACTTGAACCACCTTGGTTGCTATCTGTCATGAATACCGTCTTTACATGAGGAGAGATGGACGGAGCGGTGGAGGAAGTGCCCTCTGAATCGTATCCCTGTAGCTCGAAATCATCGGGGTATTTGGGTATATTCCCTTCTGACTCAGATTCGGAAGGAACAGTACCCCCAGTCTCCGAGTTCGCCTCGTCAGAGAAGTTGTGGACGTCCTCGGGGACGTCGAGATTTGCTACATCCGATGGGAGAGCTGTCTCCCCCGGCTTGTCTTCTTGGAACATTGGGTTGCTGTGGAGGCTCGGAGGGGTGCTACCTCCAGCCCCAGCAATCCCCTACGTTATGGACGACGAATCTCCCACTGTAGCATATTTCGTCTTAGAGCGAGTACCTTAGAAAACTCCGGTGGTGGGCACCCGCTTAGATGACATTCTTTTAGTCGCAGTGGTTGAGATCTTCGGGCTGGGAACATTCGTCTTCTTCCCCCTTCCATCAGCGGGGACTTTCCAAGCAGATTTACAGAAGACGATGGGTAGTGTCTCGTCTTCTGAAGATGGCTGTTACAGTCTTTGAAAGACAGACTGCCGGTCTTCTTGTATCGTCGTGCTATTTCAGCAGCAGTTGACGATGACTTGGGTACAGTGACGTTCGTAGAAGGAATCTTTGCACCCCGATGCATCTTCTCTTTTCTTGCATTTGTGGAAGATGGCCTCACGCAAGTCACTTGCTTTGTTGGCTCGGAAATTCTGGGCACGCGAGTGTGCAGGCCTCCCGCCTGCTCCATGATTCGAAGGTAGCACGTATACTTGCCTTCGTTCGTTATCGGGAGATACTTGATGACTATCCCGTCCATTGGCCGCAGGAGGCATGGTACGAGTAGCTTTATACAACTTTCATTAGAGGCCCGCGTGATAATCAGTGGGACGCTCCGATAGTCAGAGGTTGGGGCAGCTGACTGGGCTTGGTGAGCCTGCGCTGCCCTAGACTTCTTCCTTTTAGCACTTATGGGTGCGTAATAGGAAGAGTCCAAGTTGGATACAACAGAGTCTGGCTTATCATCCAGAGAACCATCAGGGTCAGGACCGTATGAGAGACGGTCGAAGACTGATCGAGAGAAGCATGGAACAGACGCTATGCGGCTAGGATTAGAAGCCGTACAGGGTGTCTGCATGCGGCTGTCTTTAGCTGTCGGATGAGTTGTTCTTGTGCGACTAGGAGTCACGACCGTGCAGGCTGGCCGCATGCAGTTGGCAATTGTGGCCACATGGGTTTTATGCAAGCAATTGACTTTAGTAACCGTATAAGTTTTATCCATACGGTTGGAAACTGTAGCCGTATAAGCTATGCGGCTGACAGATGTGGTAGTGTGAGCTTTCTTCATGCAGCTGGCGGATGTAGCCACAAGAGTTTTCTTCATGCGGCTAGCACCCTTATGCGGCTCGGATCGCATAGAGTTCCTCTTTGCCCCTGCAAGTCCAGCATCATAATATTTTCTTCTGCCGAACTTGGGGACAGCAGAGTCGTCTATGGTCTGAAGTGGGGCCGCATGAGGGTCTTCTCCGCCGTCTTGAGCGACAGAGGGTATCTCTGTAAGAGCTTCAGTAGGAACGAATGATCGGGGTCTCCACTCCTTACGGGCCTTCTTTGTGCGGGCTCGCTTCTGGACCGGGCCAGCGCTCTTATCGGAAAGCATTTCTTCAAACGCCTGTTGGCCGAGACGGACGACTATATTCTGTTGCATGGAGCCAAGCCTGGCTGCATTCGACTGTGTCACCAACTCCTCAGCCGTAGAGAAGTTTGTCCCCAGCAGAGTCGCCATCGTGTTTGCCATGAAATATAAAAGAATAGAACAGTTTTATGGGAGGACTAGACTTTTACTTCACGTTACAAACTCGTTTGTACAAAGAAAGCCTAGGGACGAAAACCTAGGTACAGCAATCTAAGTATAATTGTTTATTTTTGATTCTGCGGGTGACGGTAGAGGCTCGAGAAAGCGACGGCAGCTCTGCCTTACTCCTTGGACGATCGGACGTAGCCTTGGCTCCTGTAACGAGATGCTTGGCGTTGACGAAGAAATGCTCTTCTTGCTCTCCTCCTATTGCTCTTCTGGCTTCTCTCTCTCTGGATTGATCTCTGTGTATTTTTCTCTCTGATTCTTGGGGAGCGTCCTTTTGCAAGGGAATGACACCTTGCTATTTATAATAGTGGGGGCATCATTAGGGTTTACAATGATTGCCCATTCTCTAGGTGGCGGCGGCCTGGTAATGATCAATCTGGGCCATTAATCTTGAGCATGGAGGATCTGGGCCCTTAATGAGGATTATGCCAAATCATGTCAGTAATTAATTTTGATTGCAATAAATCCCCATCATAATAATTTGCTGATGTCCGTAAATCTAAATGAATCAATTTAATTCATTCTCTTGCCACGTGTCCCAAATTATTTGGATCTGACCCAAAATTTGATTATCTTTAGAACACGTATCCTGTCATCCTTGTTGAGCCGCATGAGGAGCGTTCATATTTGGGCCGCATGAAGGTCGTCATGATCGAGCCGCATGAAAGATTTCATGACCGAGCCGCATGAATAATCTCTCTACTCGAACCGCATGAAGGTTGTCATGACTGAGCCGCATGAATATGTTCATGACCGAGACGCATGGGGGTCTTTATGGCCGAGCTGTATGAGAGTCTTCATGGCCGAGCCGCATGGATTTCTTCATGGCCGAGCCGCATGGGGAACCTTCATGATTGAACCGCGTAGGTTTCTCTGTACTGGCCACGTGAACTCGTCTAGTCTGGCCGCATAAACTTGCCTCGAAGCTGTGAAGATTTTCTCCAGTTCCATAGGAAGATAGTGCTCTTGTGTCAGTCATCATGACTACTTTACGTCAGGGCTGTCAGCTGTCAGCTGTCAGCCGTTAGAGCATTAATTATGTTTGAATGACGGTGGGTACAACCGTTCTAAAAAGACACGTGGCTTCCCTCTGCGGGCCGCATGGAGTCCACTCGAGCTGCCTACGTGTTTGAGCCGCATGGGACTCCTGAGCCGCATGGATCATTTTTCTCTTCTTTTTCATGCTTCTATAATCCCACGCGCCGATGGTGCAGGAATCCCACGCGCCGATGGTGCAGGAATCCCATGCGTCAATTGTGCAGGAATCCCATGCGCTGATTGTGCAGGAATCCCATGCGCCGATGGTGCAGGAATCCCATGCGCCGATTGTGCAGGAATTCTATGCGCCGATTGTGCAGGATCCCATGCGCTGATTGTGCAGGAATCCCTTGCGCCGATTGTGCAGGAATCCCATGAGCCGATTGTGCAGGAATCCCACGCGCCGATGGTGCAGGAATTCCATGCGCCGAAATTGCTCTATTTTACTGTTTTTGCCTGTTTAAGTTGTTTTGTAGCTAGAATCTAGAAAAACTCCCAACATGAAAGTTGTAGATCTTTGTATTGGCTTCAAGATGTCTCACTTTAACCAGAATTCATATGTGACTTTTATGTCACGAGGAGTCCGAGTAACTTCCTGACTTGACCATGTTTCCGACCTGATTACATGTATACGTGCTGGTACATGTTCTAAGTGTGTATTGAGATACAATATTAGTATGTACTGCGGTGCCATTTTATGAGTGCATTAAGGTGTGACTCTACATGCCAAGTGATCATTTGTGTTATATGTCAATACATGTGTACCTTCCAGTACAGTCATGGTAATTGGTCAGTAATAGTGTCATGGTATGTTGATTGTTGTTTGAAGCATTACACTAAGCATGGATCTAGATCTGGCCGATGTGGATTCGTACTTAGGGTACACGTACTATGGTACGACATATAGGAGGATGACCATGTGACCACGACATATAATTCCATTATCAAGGTAGGGTTAATCTAAGCAACTTAATTTGGTAGATGCATTGGGTGGGAACAGAATCCCGAGATCGTGCCGTACTAGCCACCCTAGGTCCAGCCCTGGCGTATCGGGTTGGCCACCACGGATACAGTTTCATCCGCCTATAGTGGATGACTATATCCGACTCATACGTGCTATGTGTTATATGTTTTAGCACGGTGGCCTTACGCGGGACCGGTGCATAATCAAAGTGCTATGTGTATATGTATATTATATGGTTTGGCTAGCCCTGCTGGGTTGACACGAACTGAGGATTCCTATATATTGCATTACTGGGATAACCCAACAAATCATAGAAAGCCGTAGGATTGATTGGCCACTTGTAAGCTGACTAGGGGGTGAGAAGGCACAACGGTAGATAGAAGGGTTCGAAGTTTATATGGTCGTAGTCTAGGTTGAAGATATGATTAAGAGGCGATTGTAATCACTCTTAAATTCAAGTGATTAGAAAGTCAAGATTGTAGATTTAGGGTCGAGGGAAGGTCGAGTAGTTCAAGACAAAGATATGGCAACATCGAGTGAAAATGGTCATAGGTGATAGGATGGTTAGAGGAAGTTCTAGTATAACGCATTCGTCCTTCTAAAATAGGTGAAGGCGAAAGCAATCTAGAGTTCGAAGAAGGCGTTTATCGAATACGAATACGTGATTCAAAAGACGATCAAATAATTTTAAAAGAATTGTCAAGACAGTCGTGGAGGGAATTATAAGGGCCAAGTTTAATTATGTCCCCATCCACGTAGAGTAATAGACAAAAAGCGAACCAAAGTGCACTTGGTTGATCAGACCATTATGCACCGGTTCTGAGTAGACAATACGTTAGTGGGAGCGACCCAATTAACATATGCCTTGGACAAGCTCGATAAGGAATAAGCTTGCAAAAACTAGGCTACTTTAGCATCATTAGTCAAAATGATAAATACATAGGCACGGGAGATTTAGATTTAAAGAAGGTAGAATGATTCTAAGTCATACAGTCGTTCTATAGTCTTCTTGTCCAAGTCCTTGGTTGGCTAGACGGATTAGGTCCTCTAGATTCTAGGATCTAAATAAGCTTGCTAATATCGGTCACTAGGTCAAAGGGGTTGCTAGTTTATAAGGCTAGTTCATAAGGTATTCTACCCAACTTAAAGAATTAAACTAATGGTGTTTTGGGACAACTAATTAGTAGGGTCAATCTCTAGCAAGCATGAAGGGAAGATAAGAATAGGGATGGAAGGAAGCAAGCAAGATGCAATTGATGTGTCAAACGGTAGATAAATCAAAGAAAGATGTCAAATATGTGGATGAGATCCTAGACTTCTAATCCTATACGCAGGCTTGCTTGGTACGGTAAAGTAACCAAATAATTTATCTCGACCTGCATGGGCCACCACAAAAACATGTAACGCCCCAGTCCCAAAATACGTAGGACTAGGAACGTAGACATGCCAGCTGTATTCATACGAAATACGTAAGTCTCGTATGAATACATAAGCTGTAAAATGTAGTAATCCAAGACAAACTAAATCTCATCCACAAAATAAAGAGTAAAAGATATCAAAAAATGAATAGTCTTGATATAATATGTTGGGTGGAGACAAAGTCCACTACCAACTATCACAATGAAAGAAATGTACATGAATCGAAAAATGAAAAGACGAACCAAGCGCAATCGTCTTCGGAAGAATGGAGAAGACCACGGCCTTGGCTAGAATACCTGCGAAAAATATGAACACACACCTGGGAAAAAACCAGGTCCTCAGAGGGACGTAACAAGATACATAATAACAATACCATGATAAACTGTAAATGATACATGATAAAGAAAAGACCACATGCTCCAACACAATGGAACATAACCATATAGGTGTAATGCAAGTCGAAAACTATACTGGAACGTATAAGTGGGTAGGAATAAAGCATAGCATCCACTAGAGGCTTTCGCATGAACTAGTATACGTCTCTGACCGTATCTGAAGACGTGGTCAGGGCCGTGCAATGGATATATCCCCTAGTTCATACTTTGCATCGCTAGCATACCTCCTGACCTTATCTGACGTTGAGGTCAGGGCCGTGCAATGGATATATCCTCTAGCGACACATCCATAACAGGGAAACCATGAACCCATAACCGGGCAATCTAGAAGGCTGTAGGATAGCTCATACGTCCCAGTAGTTTTCCCCGCCCATGTATCACACAAGTCATATCCATGTCTTGGCGATCCATATCTCTATGCAAGTCGCTATCTAGACTCCGCTAATCCATAAATGAACCGACACACGAACCGCCCGTATCGGTAGCAAGTCGAATACGTAGGTTCGTGTCGACTCAATGATCCTCACTCATGTGTCGTGTATGAGACGTGTCAACAAGTCAAAGAAGTTATGAAGCATAACTTCAACACACCGGGAAAGTCCGCTACCACATATGGTCCACACAAACACACACAAACATCGATATACATATCAATGGCACCCAAGTCATACTTGGACATACTCTTACTAATGTAAAAACACTAGCAACATATAAAATATCATGAATCAAATGTAAGTACAAGATGGCAAGGTATCTTGCCTGGTAGGACGTCTGGTGTGCTGCAATGATCCAGGTGGCACGATCTGTGACTCCGGTGCAACAACTGTACAAGGTGACCTCGGATGGTGGCACGGACGGTTCCATTAGGTTCGGGACGGTCAACTTGGTTAGGGTGGACATAAGGTAGGCTTGAATTGGCAAGGGATTGTGAATATGACTAATTGCGGAATAGGGAGATAATCGAAGGAATTTGAATATTGATAATATATATGATTTTAGGAAATTATTTATAATACTTAATAACTAGTTCTCATAGGTCAAAATATTCATTGAAAGAAAAAAAATACTTAAAGTCAAGAAAATCTCTTCTTCTTTTTGCAAAAAGTTCTAAGTTGTAAAAATACGATTTTTGAGATTGAAACTATATTATTTAAAATGTTGAGTAAAATTATTGTATATATGATAATTTTAGACAATATAAAATCTAGAGAAGTGTTTTAGGGCTAAAATAATTTTTTTGGTCGGTAGTATATCTAAAGTATCATATAGTAATAATATAAAATCCTTCTACGTCAAATAATACTTTAAATCAAAATAGATAAAATATTTAGATTGTTTTTATAAAACAAGGTTATTTTTATACCATTGTTACATGGTATTAGAATTACCTACAAATCAACATTTAACAATAAATAATAATAATAGTGATAATAATAAAATCAGTAATCATAATAATAATAATAAAATAATAATAATATGACTGAATCAATTAAGGAAAATAATAATAATGATAATAATAATAATAATAATAATAATAATAATAATAATAATAGTTATTAAAAAAAGAGAAAATAATTAATAAATAAACAACAACAACAATAACAAAAAAATGTATAACTGAAACCGACAAAATTAAGTGGATGCTCTCTTCAGAGTCTAACAAACAAATAATGAAAGGGGGGGAAGGAAGTAACGGGAGAGTGAGAGAGAGAAAGCAAAGGAAAGGGGGGAGTGAAATTAAGCGAGTGAGAGAGAGAGAGAGAGAGCAGAAGAGAGAAGCGGGAATTGGACGCGGTCGGGCTCGGCGAGCGGCGGACGCGGGCGGTGGTTCGCCGGGCTGGAAAGGGGGCGGCGCTCGCGGCGTACGGAGGGCGTAGGCACCGGAGTCTCGCGGTGGAAGAGTGTGTGAGGAGCGGGGTTTCCGCTGCTCCGGGCGGCGGCGGTTTCTCGGAGAGGGAGAGGAAGGCCGGTGGGCGGCGGAGATCTCGCCGGGGCTCGGCGAGAGGAACGGGTGAGTAGAGGGGAAGCTCGGGGTGCGGCGAACCGGCGTTGCTCGACCGCGACGGTCGGCGGTGTGGTTTTGCGTGCCGCTCGCGGTGGAGGCAGCACTGCGGGGCTCGCCGGCGGCAACCGGAGAAGGAGGAAGGGTTGGGGAAGGTTTCGCCGGCGGCGGCGGGTTGGCTCGGGTCTAGAGGTCTTCGGCGGATGGCTAGGGCACCGGCGGTTGGGAGAGAACTCGGGCTACGGCGGTTGTGCTGAACTGTTGACGCGGCGACGGAGGCGCACCGCCGGTCGGAGCTGAGCGGGAGGCTGGGTCAGGCCAGTGCGGCGAGGGACGGCCGTGGCGGAGGTGAGTTTGTGTTTGATTTATTTTAAATTTTTGGGGTGATGGTGGTCGTGTGTATTATGTGGATGGTGTGAAGCGGTGGTCGGAGGCGAACGGGTTGGTGGCTGTGTTAGTACATTTGGTGGAGTCGAGGTGGCGCAGGGAAGCGCGATGTTGCTGGTGGTCGCTGTTTTGTTGGGGATAGATGGAGGTGATATGGTGATGGTGGGTTGTCGAAGGTGGGAAGATGGCAATGGGCGGTGGTGGTTCTGGTGATGTTTTGGTCGGAACCACCGAGGTCGGTGGGCGAGGGTTCGTGAAGGAGGCAACAGTTGGTGTCAGGCGATCGTGATAGTGAAGATGGCGAAAGGTTGTCGATCGTTAGCTGACCATGGAGGAGATGGTCAGGAGAGTTAGGATTAGGTTTAGGATTAGGGCTTGTGTCCAAGTGTCGGACACGAGGACGGTGATGAGGTCCGGGATTGTCGGACACCAAGAAATAGAATGAATGTATATGTAAAGAAATAACCTATTGGAAAGACACCCGGGGTCGGACCCGAGGCCGTCACGGCTGACACGGAAGGGATCGACACCGACACGAGGCACGTACACTTTGTGGAAAAATTTTGTGAAATAATTGTGGCTTGTGGAGTAATAATGGAGGAGTACCTGCCTATTTATAGGATGTGGGAATTTCCAATTGGATAGGATTAGGATTTATTTAAATCCCTTTTTAAATAATTCAAATCCAAATCTAGATACAAATCCAATTTTAAACACAAATCAAATTTAAATCTAATTAAATTCTTGGTTTAAAATTAATGGGATAAATCAAATTTTCAAATATTTAACTATTTAAATAAATTCAAAAATCAAATCAAGATTTAAATGGCCACAATAACTTCCAAATATATTTTTTCAAAATACCAATAATAATAATTTCGAAAATAATAAATATTTTTGAATATCTTTTTGAATAATAAAATATTATATTAATAACTCTCGAAAATTATATTTTTATTTAAAATAGACTAATAAATAATTACGAAATATGTAGGTACAAAATGATGTTCTCAAAATTATGCTTTTCTAGCATACAATAAAAATATTATTTATTATTAATAATTATGAGAAATGAAGACTTTATAAATAAAATAAAAATCTTGGAAAATTTTGGAACAATAACAAAATAATTATTATGTATATTATTTTGAAACTTTAAAAATAGAAAAATAATATTTTCAAAAATATGTACGCTCGCACATAATCGTACTCGTCGAACAATTTCAGAAAAAAAAATTCGTGCGTGACGTAAAATACAACTACGCGACGTACAATACAAAAAAATAAAATCAGTACCAAATTTTAAAAAAACATTAGTAGAAAATTTAGGGGTTTTACATCCTACCCAACTTAAAAGAATTTCGTCCTCGAAATTAAGGATTTAGTAGGGGGTGAGAAGGCACAACGGTAGATAGAAGGGTTCGAAGTTTATATGGTCGTAGTCTAGGTTGAAGATATGATTAAGAGGCGATTGTAATCACTCTTAAATTCAAGTGATTAGAAAGTCAAGATTGTAGATTTAGGGTCGAGGGAAGGTCGAGTAGTTCAAGACAAAGATATGGCAACATCGAGTGAAAATGGTCATAGGTGATAGGATGGTTAGAGGAAGTTGTAGTATAACACATTCGTCCTTCTAAAATAGGTGAAGGCAAAAGCAATCTAGAGTTCGAAGAAGGCGTTTATCGAATACGAATACGTGATTCAAAAGATGATCGAATAATTTCAAAAGAATTGTCAAGACAGTCGTGGAGGGAATTGTAAGGGCCAAGTTTAATTATGTCCCCATCCACGTAGAGTAATAGACAAAAAGCGAACCAAAGTGCACTTGGTTGATCAGACCATTATGCACCGGTTCTGAGTAGATAATACGTTAGTGGGAGCGACCCAATTAACATATGCCTTGGACAAGCTCGATATGGAATAAGCTTGCAAAAACTAGGCTACTTTAGCATCATTAGTCAAAATGATAAATACATAGGCACGGGAGATTTAGATTTAAAGAAGGTAGAATGATTCTAAGTCATACAGTCGTTCTATAGTCTTCTTGTCCAAGTCCTTGGTTGGCTAGACGGGTTAGGTCCTCTAGATTCTAGGATCTAAATAAGCTTGCTAATATCGGTCACTAGGTCAAAGGGGTTGCTAGTTTATAAGGCTAGTTCATAAGGTATTCTACCCAACTTAAAGAATTAAACTAATGGTGTTTTGGGACAACCAACTAGTAGGGTCAATCTCTAGCAAGCACGAAGGGAAGATAAGAATAGGGATGGAAGGAAGCAAGCAAGATGCAATTGATGTGTCAAACGGTAGATAAATCAAAGAAAGATGTCAAATATGTGGATGAGATCCTAGACTTCTAATCCTATACGCAGGCTTGCTTGGTACGGTAAAGTAACCAAACAATTTATCTCGACCTGCATGGGCCACCACAAAAACATGTAAAGCCCCAGTCCTAAAATACGTAGGACTAGGAACGTAGACACGCCAGCTGTATTCATACGAAATACGTAAGTCTCATATGAATACATAAGCTGTAAAATGTAGTAATCCAAGACAAACTAAATCTCATCCACAAAATAAAGAGTAAAAGATATCATAAAATGAATAGTCTTGATACAATATGTTGGGTGGAGACAAAGTCTACTACCAACTATCACAATAAAAAAAATATACATGAATCGAAAAATGAAAAGACGAACCAAGCGCAATCATCTTCGGAAGAATGGAGAAGACCACGGCCTTGGCTAGAATACCTGCGGAAAACATGAACACACACCTGGGAAAAAACCAGGTCCTCAGAGGGACGTAACAAGATACATAATAACAATACCATGATGAACTGTAAATGATACATGATAAAGAAAAGACCACATGCTCCAACACAATGGAACCTAACCATCTAGGTGTAATGCAAGTCGAAAACTATACTGGAACGTATAAGTGGGTAGGAATAAAGCATAGCATCCACTAGAGGCTTTCGCATGAACTAGTATACGTCTCTGACCGTATCTGACGACGTGGTCAGGGCCGTGCAATGGATATATCCCCTAGTTCATACTTTGCATCGCTAGCATACCTCCTGACCTTATCTGACGTCGAGGTCAGGGCCGTGCAATGGATATATCCTCTAGCGACACACCCATAACAGGGAAACCATGAACCCATAACCGGGCAATCTAGAAGGCTGTGGGATAGCTCATACGTCCCAGTAGTTTTCCCCGCCCATGTATCACACAAGTCATATCCATGTCTTGGCGATCCATATCTCTATGCAAGTCGCTATCTAGACTCCGCTAATCCATAAATGAACTGACACACGAACCGCCCGTATCGGTAGCAAGTCGAATACGTAGGTTCGTGTCGACTCAATGATCCTCACTCATGTGTCATGTATGAGACGTGTCAACAAGTCAAAGAAGTTATGAAGCATAACTTCAACACACCGGGAAAGTCCGCTACCACATATAGTCCACACACACACACACAAACATCGATATACATATCGATGGCACCCAAGTCATACTTGGACATACTCTTACTAATGTAAAAATACTAGCAACATATAAAATATCATGAATCAAATGTAAGTACAAGATGGCAAGGTATCTTGCCTGGTAGGACGTCTGGTGTGCTGCAATGATCCAGGTGGCACGATCTGTGACTCTGGTGCAACAACTGTACAAGGTGACCTCGGATGGTGGCTTGGACGGTTCCATTAGGTTCGGGACGGTCAAGTTGGTTAGGGTGGACATAAGGTAGGCTTGAATTGGCAAGGGATTGTGAATAGGACTAACTGCGGAAGAGGGAGATAATCGAAGGAATTTGAATATAGATAATATATATGATTTTAGGAAATTATTTATAATACTTAATAACTAGTTCTCATAGGTCAAAATATTCATTGAAAGAAAAAAAATACTTAAAGTCAAGAAAAATCTCTTCTTCTTTTTGCAAAAAGTTCTAAGTTGTAAAAATACGATTTTTGAGATTGAAACTATATTATTTAAAATGTTGAGTAAAATTATTGTATATATGATAATTTTAGACAATATAAAATCTAGAGAAGTGTTTTAGGGCTAAAATATTTTTTTTGGTCGGCAGTATATCTAAAGTATCATGTAGTAATAATATAAAATCCTTCTACGTCAAATAATACTTTAAATCAAAATAGATAAAATATTTAGATTGTTTTTATAAAACAAGGTTATTTTTATACCATTGTTACATGGTATTAGAATTACCTACAAATCAACATTTAACAATAAACAATAATAAAAGTGATAATAATAAAATTAGTAATCATAATAATAATAATAAAATAATAATAATATGACTGAATCAATTAAGGAAAATAATAATAATGATAATAATAATAATAATAATAATAATAATAATAATAGTTATTGAAAAAAGAGAAAACAATTAATAAATAAACGACAACAACAACAACAAAAAAATGTATAACTGAAACCGACAAAATCAAGTGGATGCTCTCTTCAGAGTCTAACAAACAAATAATGAAAGGGGGGGAAGGAAGTAACGGGAGAGTGAGAGAGAGAAAGCAAAGGAAAGGGGGGAGTGAAATTAAGCGAGTGAGAGAGAGAGAGAGAAGCGAGAATTGGACGCGGTCGGGCTCGGCGAGCGGCGGACACGGGCGGTGGTTCGTCGGGCTGGAAAGGGGGCGGCGCTCGCGGCGTACGGAGGGCAGAGGCGCCGGAGTCTCGCGGTGGAAGAGGGTGTGAGGAGCGGGGTTTCTGCTGCTCCGGGCGGCGGCGGTTTCTCGGAGAGGGAGAGGAAGGCCGGTGGGCGGCGGAGATCTCGCCGGGGCTCGGCGGGAGGAACGGGTGAGCGGAGGGGAAGCTCGGGGTGCGGCGAACCGGCGTTGCTCGACCGCGGCTGTCGGCGGTGTGGTTTTGCGCGCCGTTCGCGGTGGAGGCAGCACTGCGGGGCTCGCCGGTGGCAACCGGAGAAGGAGGAAGGGTCGAGGAAGGTTTCGCCGGCGGCGGTGGGTTGGCTCGGGTCTAGAGGTCTTCGGCAGATGGCTAGGGCACCGGCGGTTGGGAGAGAACTCGGGCTACGGCGGTTGTGCTGAACTGTTGACGCGGCGGCGGAGGCGCACCGCCGGTCGGAGCGGAGCGGGAGGCTGGGTCAGGCCAGTGCGGCGAGGGACGGCCGTGGCGGAGGTGAGTTTGTGTTTGATTTATTTTAAATTTTTTGGGTGATGGTGGTCGTGTGTATTATGTGGATGGTGTGAAGCGGTGGTCGGAGGCGAACGGGTTGGTGGCTGTGTTAGTACATTTGGTGGAGTTGGGGTGGCGCAGGGAAGCGCGATGTTGCTGGTGGTCGCTGTTTTGTTGGGGATAGATGGAGGTGATATGGTGATGGTGGGTTGTCGAAGGTGGGAAGATGGCAATGGGCGGTGGTGGTTCTGGTGATGTCTTGGTCGGAACCACCGAGGTCGGTGGGCGAGGGTTCGTGAAGGAGGCAACAGTTGGTGTCAGGCGATCGTGATAGTGAAAATGGCGAAAGGTTGTCGGTCGTTAGCTGACCATGGAGGAGATGGTCAGGAGAGTTAGGATTTGGGCTTGTGTCCAAGTGTCGGACACGAGGACGGTGATGAGGTCCGGGATTGTCGGACACCAAGAAATAGAATGAATGTATATGTAAAGAAATAACCTATTGGAAAGACACCCGGGGTCGGACCCGAGGCCGTCACGGCTGACACGGAAGGGATGGACACCGACACGAGGCACGTACACTTTGTGGAAAAATTTTGTGGAATAATTGTGGCTTGTGGAGTAATAATGGAGGAGTACCTGCCTATTTATAGGATGTGGGAATTCCCAATTGGATAGGATTAGGATTTATTTAAATCCCCTTTATAAATAATTCAAATCCAAATCTAGATACAAATCCAATTTTAAACACAAATCAAATTTAAATCTAATTAAATTCTTGGTTTAAAATTAATGGGATAAATCAAATTTTCAAATATTTAACTATTTAAATAAATTCAAAAATCAAATCAAGATTTAAATGGCCACAATAACTTCCAAATATATTTTTCAAAATACCAATAATAATAATTTCAAAAATAATAAATATTTTTGAATATCTTTTTGAATAATAAAATATTAATATTAATAACTCTCAAAAATTATATTTTTTATTTAAAATAGACTAATAAATAATTACGAAATATGTAGGTACAAAATGATGTTCTCAAAATTATGCTTTTCTAGCATACAATAAAAATATTATTTATTATTAATAATTATGAGAAATGAAGACTTTATAAATAAAATAAAAATCTTGGAAAATTTTGGAACGATAACAAAATAATTATTATGTATATTATTTTGAAACTTTAAAAATAGAAAAATAATATTTTCAAAAATATGTACGCTCGCACATAATCGTACTCGTCGAGCAATTTCAGAAAAAAAAAAAATTCGTGCGTGACGTAAAATACAACTACGCTACGTACAATACAAAAAAATAAAATCAGTACCAAATTTAAAAAAAATTAGTAGAAAATTTAGGGGTTTTACAATCTGGGACGCCTTACTACTTTGTCTTATATGATCATTACTTACTGCTTCTTGTTTTGATTGATTGAGACATAGATGCTCCGTGGGACCATAGGAGACCTGATTGTAGCATGCACCCCCTAGTCTCTTGACAGCCACGATCGACGTATGACGTCTATATACCTCATACGGTGTAGCTGGCCTAGTCCGTCTCATTATTCCGGTACTAGGGCGTGACATGGAGGATTTGCGATTCTTGTGGGTTTCAGCTATCACTATTACGTTTGTTATCCTTTCGTGCTCTACATTCTTTATCATGAGTGATCCTGTTCTTTGATTCAGTTTAGAGACTCTTGTTATACTCTTGGAGTCTTATCGGACATATATGCTAGTGGACTGCAGACCACGACCCATAGTTTCCATTTATGTTTATATACTCATTGTGGATTGAGATATAGATTTACTTCACCCTGATTAGGCCTATTTTCATAGCCGTGACAGCGTTTATATATTCGAGTCGGGCTGGAGTCCGCTCGATGCATAACTGGCTTGCTCACGCTCTCGCGTCCGAAAAGTGGGTGCGGGTCGTGACATCAAAGAAAGGTGACTTTTATATAAATGAAAACAAAACATCATACAAGTCTAAAATTTACATCTATCTTCCATGTCTGTCTAATTCCTAATAGTCTGGACGATCAACTTCTCTAAGATTGAGTCGGGCTCTCCTCCGTATCGTATCCTCCTGGAAAGCATCACCACCTTCGTCTTGCGTGGGTGCTGGTGCTGATGTAGCCGTTAGTATCTGTGTATAATAATCTCCATCCAAACCATAGCCTTGGAACCAATCTGTCACTCCGGGCCTCTGCGAAGTCCCCTGGGAAGTCTCCTGGCTAGCCCCCTGGGAAGAACTCTGGCCAGCCCACTGGGAAGAACCCTGGCCAGCCCACTGGAAAGTTTCCTGGCCAGCCCACTGCGAAGTCTCCTGGCCAGCCCACTGGGAAGTCCCCTGGCCAGCCCACTGGGAAGTCTCCTGGCCAGCCCACTGGGAAGAACCCTGGCCCGCCCACTGCGAAAAACCCTGGCCAGCCCACTGGAAAGAACCCTGGCCGGCCCACTGCAAAAAACCCTGGCCAGCCCACTGCGAAGTCTTCTGGCCTGCCAACTGGGAAGAACCCTGGCCAACCCACTCCTCGTCAACTTGCTGAGGCGGGATCTCGCCAGCTTGTTGAGGCGGGATCTCGTCAGCTTGCTGAGGCAGACTATCGGGGAACAGCTGGGTGACATGGTGCCTAACCCTGCGGGGAAGTGGTTGACGTTGGCTAATAATGCCTACAGGATAATCTGGTAGAATATGTAGCAGAGGGTTCGGAGGCTCCGGATTCTCTTTCACCAAATTCACAAAGTTTCTTACTGTTGTTCTCAACACTTCAAGATCTGGGTTATCACATGCTTGCTCCAAAGCTGGAACCTGAAATAATAACACATTATTTAAGTTAGTTCTTATGTAAGCTAATACATTGTAAGCTAAAATATTGTAAACTAAAAACCATTACTTACATCAGTTCTTATTATATGTTCATAAAATCCACGCAGACTATAATCATCTATAGCTCTATGCTCGAATCGAGGCTCCTGATATATGTAGCGTCTGTTGCTTATAACTGGAGATCCCTACCAAGATCTATATGCAAAATTCTCGTACATTTTTGCATATACGAAAAATATAAGATGTTATGAGACAAATGTGGAAAAAATATTAATTTTAAAATAACTTACATTCCTCCATAGTAACTATGTTTTGAGACAAATGTGAGATGTTATGCGTCTCAAGTCTGGAATTTCAAGCAGAAATTAATTTGCGGGCCCTTGCGGTAGCACTTCCTCTACCACGATTGTAGTGAGACGGGCTCTTATGGTAGCGCATCCATTTATATTTTTCATCAATTTGTCCTTTGACTGGAACTGCACAAAATATGACATAGCACTGTATAGATATGCCAGCATTGACGCTCCCTAAGCATGAATCGTCGGTTCAGTTAAATCTTTCAGAAATAGCAGAAATCGTAAATTTACCATATCTGATGCGTCGGAAAACAAAAATGCATTAATAAGGCCTAGTAGATAGGCTCTGGTGCATGTAATGACCTAAACAGAATATAAAAAAAATTATATTAGCTAAATTAAATTGAGATTTCTTTGTCATAAATATTAGCCATAAATATAATACTTACCCGTTCCTCATCAACTGAGGTTTCTTCGTCACCGATACGATCTACGTGCATAAAATTCTGACGAAGCCATGAATAGGACACTAGGGCTTTGCCTTTCAATTTTGGTGCCTCCACACCTAGGTACTCCATGATCGTAGTCTCAGCGAAAAATGACTCATCAAATATTATAGGTTCACCTGTGATAGGTAGACCTAAGATATTTACAACATCTTTAAGCACAATAGTCATTTCTCCGAAAGGTAGCTGGAACGTATTTCATCCTGGCTACCAACGCTCTACTAGACTGAGATCAAGTCTCTATCGTGACATAGAAAACGTATTTGATCAAGGTACTGAAAACCAAATACGTGCAATAAAGCTTCTTGGTCACTAGTCAATTTTCAGAAACCAAGTTGGCCCTCATAGCGCCATGTATTATGTTCTCGACACCGCACTTCCTTTTTATAATCACATAGCTATATATAAAACATACAAACTATGTTATTACAAAACATATAAAATATAAATTTTATTCACTAATACAATTAAAAGTATATATACCTCTCAAGTAAATATCAGACTACATATGTGCGACTCGCGTTGCTGCTTAATCAATTCTGTAGTTGGCCCCCCTGGTATATGACCATCGTTTTGGGTAGCCATCTGTAAAAAGATGGTTTTCAAAATGCATATTTAAATACTCATGAATAAGATCTACATTAGGATCATGATTAAGGTTTACATTAGGTTAGGATTAAGATTATTACTAGGATTTTGAATACGATTAGGATGAAGGTCAATGGTAGGATTAATTCGGGGTTTAAGTTAGGTTCAAGATTAGGTTTAAGTTAGGGTTGGGGTTTAAGTTACGTACAAAATTAGTGTTAGGATACAAGGATGAACATTAGTGCTTATGTAATATACACTATCAATGAACATTAGTGGTTGTTATTTTCTATAAAATTGTAGGTATCATTGATTATTTCTAAAAATAATATTAGTGTTTATGACACACAATTAGTGTTTACATCCTTGTATCTTAACACTAAATTTTATTGATACTACACAAATATGAACACTAATTGTAAATATCAATGAATATTAGAGCTATAGAAGACTAATATATCAATGAACATTAGTGGTTGTTATTAGTGGTTTATATAAAATGACACACAATTTTATAGCAAATGGCACCCAAATGTATTTTTTAAAAATGTAGGTTTCATTGATAGTGGTTGTTATTTTTAGAAATAATTAAAATACCTACAATTATATAGAAAATGATACCTATGAATGAACATTAAACTCGTAGGATTTTGATAGTGGTTCAAAATTAGTGTTAGGATACAAGGATGAACATTAGTGTTTATGTAATAAATAAAATTAAAAAAAATATTAATGTTATAATATGAGAAATATGTCCTAGAAAAATATGAAAAATATCAACATTAGTGTTTAGGATACAAGGATAAACATTTGAATACAAGAATGAACAATATGAGAAAAAAAAAACTAACCACTCTTCTTCTTAATTTCTTCTTCTTCTTCTTCTTCTTCTTCTTCTTCTTCTTCTTCTTCTTATTACTTCTTCTTCTTCTTCTCCTTCTCGACTTCACAGCAAGTTAGCAACAACTTTACTTTCCCCACCAACCCACTTTACTCCTCACCTACCAACCAACCAACCCGAACGAACCGAACAACTGAACCGGTTGAGACTCAACCGTGAAGTGAACCGGGGGGGTGGATTTTCGACAGACGAATTGTCAAAATTTGGGGTGATGCCCAAATTTCGACAGATCGTCTGTCGGAATTTGGGCATCACTCCAAATTCCGATAGCTCGTTTGTCGGATCTTATCGTATCCCTAAATTTATATAACTTTTATCGTTTTTACTAATTTATATTAAATTTTTTATTGTACAATAAATTTTCTGTAAGTTTTATCATTGTTTTACTTTTCATGAAAACCAAGATTTTAGTCTAATTATACTATTGAGTAATAGTTATTTACTTATAAATTTGTATTAAAGTGCTGATGGAAGTGTTCGATTACTAATACATTTTGTGTATTCATCAGGATGTATTAAAATGTAGGAATTTACCATAATAGGTATATGTTATATTAGCATAAGAAATTAACATTGGTATTATTATAGTTAGTACTTCTAGTTATTTTTTAATATCAATTTGACCAAAAATTGTATTTTGAGAAAATTATGGTTTTGACCTTAAAAATAGGAAATTTCTATATTCTAAAATAGCTATCTAGAAATATTTTCAGCTAATAAAGTATCATTTTCAAATATCGTGACTAAATAGTTTGTAAGTATCCTTCTATCTATTTCAACTGTAGCTTTTGACCAAGAAGGTGTAATTTGACAAAATCGGATTATTAGTTTTAAATTAATTTTCTAGCTTTTCCAATATTTATTTAGAAATAAATTTATTTGATTAATAAATTATATTTTCTAAAATAGTACGAATAGTTTCTAAAAAGTTCATAAACATTTTTCGGTATACTTTTGTTATTAAAAATTTCATAGTAAACAAAATTCCTTCATAAATCAATCCTTAACTGTGACTAGTCATAAGTTCCTATTTCTTGTGATTCTGACCTCATCATATCGATCCTAGGCTAATCGGACTATCTTGGACGCAATGGTAGTATCAGTTTCACTAACAAAGGACCACAGGCAAGTATATATGCTGATTGCTTTCGATTCATAATAATTTTTGCCATTTCATGTTATACATATGCTCTCCTGCTTGCTGACACGCTTGTTACACGGGTTAGTATCATAGAGCTCTACATATTATATTCTTGATTCACATGCTTTCGTGTTCGTGACTTATCGAGTCCACGAGTAATAGTCAGGAGGGAGATATCTTAGTAGACGTGTGAACTATCCTTTCTATCCCCATTGTCTTTCATGGAGAATAGCAACCGCATATGACACGTGCGGGATGCCGGATTTATCCCATAGCTGTTCACATGTCGAACACAATATTTTAACATACGTAGATAGTTGTCATTTACTTGTTTCCCTTTGCCTTCTACACCATGCCATGTCACCTTATTTCTATGCTTTTCTTCTAGTTGTTATATCCTATTGCAGAGTGCCTGCTTCATTCTAGTTACACTATGATACCAGTTTACTACCTAGTTTCATTTCACATATGCTAGTATTACAAATTCTATTTTGTTTTTGAATAGCCTGTCAGTCTATGTGCTTATTCTATTCCTGACTGGAAACCAATATTTTTCAGGTTAGTCATGGCTTCTCTTAGTATTGGGAGATACGGGTGTACTTACAGGCCAAAACCTAGAGAATAGTTAGATAGAGGTGTTGTAGTCATTTTTAATATTTGTAATAATATTATACTTTTCTTTAAATGTAAGTATTGTGAATATTGTAAATTAGTTAATTTTGTGAATGAGCAATAAAGTTATTATTTATGTGATTTAGAGAATTATAGCTAGATAGCGTTATATCGTCGACACTATGACGTCGGCTGGCTTGGATACGCACTCGTATCCCAAAAAGCGGGTGCGTTTCATGACAGTCCCACACCGGACAAAGGAGCTCCCAACCTGTCACTTTTGCGGCAAGAAGGGACATGATCAGAAGGATTATAGGAAAAAGTTAGGAAGGTGCCTGAAGTGCGGATCGAACCAGCATCAGGTTAAGTGGTGTTCAAAGCGTCAAGACGAAGCTCAGCAGAAGTTTCGAGGCCAGCATTGACGGGACTGAGTTTCATAGCCATAGATTATTTTAGTATTATTATTATTATGGATTAGTATATATTGTATGTCTAATTTTGAGGACAAAATTCTTTTAAGGTGGGTATATTGTAAGCCCTCTGATTTTTGGATTTATTTTTTATGATTTCTTATTTGTTAAACAATATATTTATTTTCAATTTTGACTATATATGCACTTTGCCGTAGCTTTGATTTTTGAAGCATAAAATTAGACAATTCCTCGAAACAAATTCCATATTCGTGTTCTAGAGGAGTCCACCTTTATTTTGTTATATCATGTCCCACTCAAATGTGTTTTCTTGTACTACATTTTCTTGACACAACTTTGAGGTCAAAATGGTCATTTAGCCTTCACCGTAAAATTTAATATACTTTCCAACTCCAATTGGAGACCCAATTTCGATCCAAATATTTTAATCCAATATATAGTTTTGACCTATTTTGAGCCTACTACACACATACCAATTGTCATAACCTGTACCCTGTTTAGGGGCATGAGGACATGGGTACGTCTAGCCTACGCCGTAGTGTCGGCGGTAGAACACTGCATAGGTCGTCTATAACATCTAACATCTGACAATATGAAGTTTATCCTGTCATCACCGCCCAGAGGAATAATAAAGAAGACATGAGATATATGTAACTCAATCACAAGTTCTAAAGGAATATAAGCACGATATTGGATATAATATAAAGGAAGATGAAACTGAAATAATAGCAAGAGACACTACACACATGAGTCTAGATGTCTAAGACAATAGTACATATCCTGAATAATAATAATAGAACTTAATCCTATATTTGGAACAATCCGATGCAACAAGAAATACTAAGATTCTAAGTCACTACTAGGGCACTCTCTACTGAGCAGGATCCTTCTGAGACTCCTGTGTGCCACCCTCGCATACCCCCTACTCATAGTAAGTAGGACAACAGTCCTCTAAGCCATCTGAAAAAATATATCCAGTCAGGATGGAGCAAAGTACAACCCAATAGCAGTTCCAATTAATTGACAAGTGCTATGAGACAGTAAATAATAATGAATTATTTGATGAGCAGTTTATAAGGGGCAATATACAAAATAGAAGAAATATGTAGATAAGGACGATAGGTATAATGGTAAAAATATGTAAAGGTGTAAAGACAGGCAGATCATGTAATAATGAGAAACCTGTCATGCAATGTACACAACTAGAAAGTATACAATAATCTAGAATATCTATGTCTAAAGCTAGTGTTTTGAAATATCAAGTTGACATGTAAAAGACTATGAGGTAATGTTCGACAAACCACCCACATCGCTTATGACTGTTGTTATTCCAGTAAGACCATGGGATAGAAAAAGTATATTCACACGTCTCCTAGGTATTTCCTTGCCTGACCAGTACACATGGATCCAGGACCAGAAACGAAGAATCTTAATAGTCCAAGATAGATACATTAGTCCAGTAATTCATTAGTCCAGTAAAAGTCGATAGGCCTAAAACTATGTATCTCATGATAAACAATCCATACAATACCAATATGTGTATCCATCGAGTCAGGAATCAAATAAAAACCTAATATATATAAACATGCATCATAGGAAATATCAAATAATAGAAACTATCAAATGATGTACTCACCTGCGGTCCTGAGCAGTAAATATGAATCGAGGCCCAAAGTGATGTCACACAAACCTATATATGAGATATGCATCGTTAATTAGTGTTTAAAAGTGTTAAACATGGATATCTAGTGTGTTTATACAATCTAAGTCAATTATAGGTCAAGCTAGGCTTCTGGGGTCAAACTAGGTCCTGGAAGTCAACTAGGTCGATACTAGGTCTATTTGACTTAAGGGTTGACCTTTAGGGTCAAACTAGGCTACTTGGTCAAATCTATCAAACCTAGGTCAATTTGCCTATTTCAACATATAGGTAAACCCTATGGTTCATTACCTAGCTATAGGTATTTCCCTATTACCTATATTAGGTAAATGCTCATTACCTATTTTCTTTCCATATCTACATATTACATAGGTTACTCATACCATACATGTATCCTTAAAAATATACTTTATATTCATATACAAAAATGTATTGGTAACATTTCTTGACACTAGGATTCCTACCTATGTAATCCTATACAACCATAACCCGACATATGCTACACTCTCTAACCTCTTATCATATTTATAGAGAAGTTCATTAAACACCTTACCTATACCTACACTCAAAACTACTCTAACTCTCACTAATTCCTCCTCTTTTTCACTCTAGATGTCATAGGCACACACTTAGGGCCACACTCCTCACCTTGACACACACTTAATGACTGCCCCCTACTCTTAGGCACTAGGATACTTGGTGACACACTCATTCTCATAGGATATACTCATGAACACTCTAAACCGTACACTGTCACAAGGTTCAGTCACCACACATGTGACAGTTCACTCTCCACTCACTCACGTAGACACACAACACTCCCTACATAACCTGACATTACTGAATGAGGCACGCCGGTTGTTTGAAAAAACAAAAGTGTTGAACTTTATTGATACAAACTTTGTAAAAGATTACAATTTGAATTCTAGAAAAGTAAAATTGTAGGAATCCAATCTAGAAGACGATTGCTTTATCCCTTGGACGATGTGAACTTTGAAGACAATAGCCTCTGAAGTTGAAGACAACTCTGGAATTGAAGGCAAAAAGCCTCGAAAATTGAAGGCAAAAGCCTCGGAAGAATGTAGCAGCACTTGGGCAAGAACTCCTGGACTCTCTGAACTTTAAAGTCTGATCTCTCTATGATCTGATCTCTGATCTCTGATCCCCTTAAATGAAGACTTGAAACTCTATTTATAGAGTTCTGAAAATAACTAACTTTTAGTTATTCTGGACTGCGCATGATGGATTGTGCAGCAATTGGATTGCGCAGGCAGTTGCTGGATCATGGGCCAACTGTCTTGGACACATGGCATCATTTGATTGAAATACGCATGATCGTGTATAGACGGTTGCCACATAATGAACAAATGATGGCATGAATGCCACATGCATTTTGTCATTTATGTTGATAGAACGCACAACCTGAATTGCGCTGGCTTTGGATTGCGCAGACTTGGACTGCACAGGAATGGATTGCGCCAACATGGATTGCGTTGCCAGCTGTCCTCGAGCGCCGTGCTGCACGATTAAACGAACGGTCGCCTCATTCTCCGTGCTGTTAGCTGTCAAAAGATTTGATTTGTGTCAGGTAATGATGATGATTTGCCACGTCAGCCTGCGCGCTTGGTAGTGTGCGCAATCTAGTATGCGCAATCTGTATACTGCGTAATCTGATGTCTGCGCAGTTTATTTGAAAGATTCATTTCTTGATCTTCATAACTTTTTTGATGTGTGCAACTTGACTTTTTAGGACCTACAAGACCTCCTTCAAAGTTTTCGAAAGTTGAACTTATTCAAAATTTTGAAATACTTTGAATTTGTAATCCATTTGCGCATGAAATGAGCTGTCTGCACAATCTGAGGGATTAGCTCCATTTTTAGGCGCAATCTGAGGCGGCCGTTTCGTTTTCAAAAACTATAAATAGTTCTCTACTTCTCTTTTCTTTCTTTATTTTGCCTTCTTCGTGCACTTTGAGAGAAATTCTGAGCTCTTTCTTCTCCGACGATCTCGATGGCACCCAAGCGTTCCTCCGCCGCTGCCAAGGGCAAAGCCCCCGCCGAATCTTCGGCAAGGGTTGCGCGACGTGCTTCTCGTCACGAAACTGCTCATCCAGCGCTGCGAGGTAGATGACTTAATTAAAACTCTTTTTAGGGTTTTGATCTCACTTATTCTTTCAGAATCTATCTCTTTTTAGAGATATGATCATACTGTGCCACCCTTTTTAGGGTTCTGGTTGCACAAATCAGTTTGTTCTTCATTTTTATGAAGGACGACATTCTGTGCAATCGGTTCAACTGTGCTGGTAAAAGTCAGCACAATTTGCTGATTTGCGTGAGACTATCAGCGCAAACTGATGACTGTTTGTTTGCGCAGTCTGATTGTTGCGCAATCTGATATCGCACAATTTGATGTTGCGCAATCTGATGTTTGCGCAAACTGATAATAAAATCTTTGACTTGACTTGTACTGAATTTTTGTTTTCTCTATCTGATGCAGTTAATACTAGAGAAGATCCTGGATATGAGGACTTTGTAGGAACTCTTTCAGAGTCAAAATACAAAGAGGACCTTTTCTATGTGTACTATCCTCAATATGATCTACCAACTTCCCGTCAGGCTATTTTGATAGCCCAAGATAATGAGACTCTGCTTTGTTTGATGAATGGACAACCTCTGGAGTCAGCAGATGCTGTTATTCACAAGAAGCCATTATTCCTGTTCGGCGATGCTTTTGAGAAAAGCTCTCAACCGAGGCCAAGGATGGAAGAAAGGATTGTCCACCAGAAGGACAGGTCATTCTCAATACCAGATGTTTCCTGCTGCCTCCCCTTATCCCGGTATGCTCATGCGAGCTACCCGAGGAAGATGGAATGGAACCTTGCACCTTTCCAAGATGCCCGTCCAGGAAGGATTTTTGTGAAGAAGGGGCCGAACAAGAAGGACATGTTCTACAGTTCCTCAGAACGATACAGTATCTTGTTAAGAAGTTTGAAACCCGGTTGTATTCCGCCAGAGAATTCTTCCTTGTTATTGCCTGTCAGAACTCTAATATTCGCAAATGAGTTTACGAAGGTCGAAGGAAGGTATCCTGAGCAGGACCTCAGATTAACTGGACTGGTGAATCCAGATTTTAAGAGATGGAACTGCATAGCAAACTGGATTTTGACCAAGTTTGAAAACAAACTTCAGCAAATCAATTTGTACCAAGTAGTGCATGCCACTGTTTATGGTTTTGCCCCCAACCCGCATCTGTTCTTGGCTCTAGCAGAAAGATACAATTACAGAACAGGGACTTTCATGACTCCTGGCGGGGAGATCGGGTTTGCACTTCATGAGATGCAGTGCATCTCTTACTCGCCAATGGGGGATGCCCCATATGAGAAATTTGTCCCAACCAATGATGAGTTGGACAAACTTCGAAAAGAGAACGCAGAAATGGTAGCAGTCTTCGAAGAACTGCTATGTTATTATAAAATATGTTCTCTGTTTTACAAAAGTGCTACATCAAATACCTGCTATTCCTCAAAATGGTTGCCTTATCTGTTCCTTAACCACATTAAAGAAACGAAGACCAAGGAACATGATAGATGCTATCCTGACTTCTTTAGACCACTGAGCAGCAGTGACGTGGTGAAACTGATGGAAGAAAGTGGGGATTTGGATGAAGAGATGAAGGATGATCATCAATGTCCTCATTTGAAGAAAGGAGATACTCTCGAGAGTTATTTGAGAGTAGGATATAGATTTATGTCAAAAGAAGCCCAATTAGCAGGGTTTTTGACGTATTGGCTCCGTCGGTTTGTAGTCCCAGGATCGAGTGCCGTAGACCGCTTCCATCGCGGTGTTCTTTTTGCCACCGTTAGATTAATCTTCGACAACAAGATGGATCTTTTGTCAGCGATGACTTGTAGGTTGAATGCCAGTCTTCGTCTGTACGTTGATCTGATGTTGAAAGCTAAAGGAGAAAAAGAATTTCCTCGGCTAGAATTGCCATATACATATTTATTCGGGTGGTTGCTTCTTCACCATCCTACTTTGATGGACCCTGTAGAAGCATGGAATTTCACAACCAGAAAGACCATGCGCCAGACACTACATGCACCAGGACTCGTACAGAACACTTCACAGCAAAGTCAATAACCATAGACATTTGAAGAAGGACTTTTTATTTATATATAAAAGTCTATTACATGTCTAGAAAAGGTTGTACAAAGGAGAATTTCTACAAAGGAAAGATCCTAAGTCTACAGCCAGCGGCCACCATGCGCCTCCAGATAGGCGCAGCAGTCATCATGCGCTGCCAGTCACCATGCGCTGCCAGTTAGGCGCAACAGATGTCATGCGCCTCCAACCAGGCGCATCCCGCCATCTCTTTAGCAGCTCAGTTATGTGCATCCAGCTCAGTTATGTGCATCCCTTCAGCAGCCCAGTTATTCTTCCAACCAGGCTCACCTGGCCGAGCAGAGCCGTTATGTGCCGCTCTTCCAACCAGGCTCGCCTGATAAATGCTTCACAAAGCATTTAACCCTCTGGCTGGAACCAAGGAAGAGAAGAGCACCGCAAAGCTGTGGCCAGGGGAGGCTTCGAAAGAGCCTCCAAAGGCCAAGGAAGACCGTGATCGAAATCACGGTGAAAGGCAGCTTTCAACACAATCAGAGTGGGCAGCACCCACTTTGAAGGAAGAGAGAGCCTAGCACCGCCATTCCGATCTACGGCCCTTCCGGAACAACGGAGACAAGGCCCGAGCATCCCCATCTTTGGATGCAACAGGCACCTTCCGCCTGCCTCAGAAGCCCTCGACTCCGTCTTTTGGATGTAACAGTCACCTTCAAGAGCATCAATGACAACATGGCGTCTCATCTTCACCCTCGGGAGCACTTTGTCAACAGAATGCACCCGAGAACCTGAGTTCATATTGGAAAGACGTGAGGGAATGAGAGACAAACCTTCTCTTCATGCCACTATTTATAGGCCGGGCAGATCAAACCCACGCGCCAAGTGGATGGCTCTCCGAGTTCCGAGCAATGAACTCACATTAAATGGATGAACCGGACGTCTCGACTTCAGCCAAACGGCTATTTAAAAGCACTCGAGAAGCGAAACAGCCGCATCATTAAAGACGTGTCGGATGCGCCGGCTGGACAGCGCATCACACCCCTTCAAACACCAAGCGCCTTCCACAGATGCGCCCTGTACCGAGCGCATCAAAGGGGATACGCCCCCATACGCCAAGTGGAACGTCAACCGACGCGCCCACTCAGCTGTCCATCGAATGTCACCAACATTAAATACTGAACTGACAGAGTTGGCGGCACGCCTTCCCAAGTCTGAACGGCTGACAGCTTTTTGCAGAAAATGAAGCGTCCACAACGTCAGCATCATCATGACTCTATCCCGACGGCTACTGCCACGTGGCCACTCGACCACCCGCATGCGCATCCGCGGCCATGCGCCCAAACCTGCATGCGCCTCGAAAGCCATGCGCCTCAGACCCTTCACTTATCCCTAAAGACAGAAGAAGAGTCTCCAGTTGAAGCTTTGCATGCGCCTCAAAAGCCATGCGCCCCAGACTGATCTCTGATCCCGAAAGACAGAAGGAAAGTCGCTTGCATGCGCCTCAAAAGCCATGCGTCCAGAACGGCTCATGACTCCTAAAGGTCACGAGCCAAAATCTCATCATACGCCCAATCCAAGGCGCATCCCACCAAATCATTCCCCCCACCAAATCAGAGATCTCCGAGCCAAGGGTCGACGACACGTGTCCTTTGACTCAACTCATCCAAAATCTCAGCAACAGAAAGATCTTCTCCTCTGCTACGTGCCGGCTCACAACAGCAGTATAAAGAATTCAACCCCGCGAGTAGGGCGCATCGTCCATGCGCCTCCATCAGCAATCTCCACATGGCGTCCCCACGCACCGGCGCATCCTACATATGCGCGCATAAGCAGTCAACCTGCCCAGCTATAAATGGAGGAATCATCCCCTCCTTACACACAGACAGAGACATACATACGAATAATCCAGACAGAGATCATCAGAGAGGCAGATACAGACACTCAACGTCTTCCTCCTCTCAGCCAGCTCCAGCACCCAGAGCAATCTACACCTTCAGAGAACCGATAACCGTCGTCAGCCCGTCAACAGAGTCAACGCATTACCACTCACTCCATTGGCACTTAGGACCCAGATTAAACAAAAGTGTACTCCTAGGACTACATCTAAGTCCTATATTGTAACACTCTTCTGTTTGTATTAAGATTTACAATCAAACGATTTTAATGGCAAACAAGCTGGCGACTCTGCTGGGGACTTCTTTCTCCTCTTCCGAGAAAGTCGTGTCACAGGCCGACAATGTGAAGGTGGGCTCCTCCCACAAGACGCTGGTCGTGCGCCTCAATCAACAGGCGTACGAGGAGTTCATTTCTGAAGGAAGCGCGAGTCCTTCGAAGCGGCTGCTGAAGCCGAAGAAGACCCGCCGTGTCTGGGTACGCAAGGTCGACGCCTCGGGCACCACCACTTAAGGGGATGTGCCAATCCAGCCCTCCATTCCTGCTGATGTTCTCAGCAACCAAGGTGCGCCCGCTGATGCAGCGCATCTCTCGGGGAAACGTGCGGCTGACCACATTCTCCAGCCATCTCCCTCTCAGGCGAGGAAGATGCATCGACGGAGTAGGGGCGCAGCCAAAGCCCCGCGCATCACCTCTGATGCGCCACAAAAAGTCTCTGACTTTGACAGACTCACTCGCTGTAATGGCGAAGAGAATTTGGATGCTGAGTACTATGCGCCCCAGCGGGCTAGTATAAAGAGATCCAAGGCGGCACGGGCCATGCGCCACAAGCGTGCTATGCCATCAGCAGGCCAGAGGCACGTGCTCACAATCATGCGCGGTGCCGATGGCAAGCTGTACAAGGTCGACTCAGGTGCTTCGGCACCAAAGACGAGTCGATCTTCAAAGTCCTCATCTCACTTGGGCGCATCCACTGCGTGCATAACCAAGTCGAGTACGGCAAATTCAGTGGTCTTGAACTCCCGCGCCTTCTCTGGTTGTGCGTTTGAGGTCCGTTCAAGTCACTTCAAATGTTGTTGTTCCCCCACTACTGATCATGATGCCTGCTTGGTATTAGATCAGGGGACGCAGCACTCACCTGTCCGCCCCGACGTTTGGCCTTGCCATGCGCCTGAAGGGGGTATGAGGGTAGCACTCTCCTCCAACGACCTGCGTAATGTGATCACTCACAAACCTGACCGACAAGCACGATGAGCCTCTCACGGGGCATACTTGTGCGGTGGTCACTATCAACTGCTGTGGCAAGGCGGCAGTACCACCAAGGCAGTCAGTCTTCCAGCGGCTGCAGTCATCGACACCCCTCCGACATCGCCTTGGGAAGAAGGTGTCAACAGAACAGGAGCCAAGAGTTGCTTCATGCAATGTGGTCTCCAACTCCTCATCACTCCGGAAGACGACTGGTAATTCCAAAAGCCAGCCAAGGAAAACCAAGGCAGCAGTCTCGACCTCCGGGGTGTTCGAAGGCACTCGGTCAAAGAAGAAGTTCTTGGAGGAAGCTGGGGGTAGTCAAACCCTTGTTGAGCTTCCTTCCGAAGACGAAGATGTCCAAAGCACAGCTGCGGCAGATCTTTATCCTCGAGGTGAAGTCAGCCTCCCAGAAGCACCGCGAAACGAGGATGTCCCTCAGGACACAGCTGGGGGTAGAGACGAAGAGGCCCTTCAAGACGGAGTCAAGGACAATCAGGCCCTGGCAGATGCGCCCGTCGAGAATGACCTCCAGAACGTGACTGGGGTGGCCAAGCTGAAACACCAGGAGAGGTGACTCCCCCACATAAAAGTGAGGCCGAGAGCGAAGCCTCAACCAATCCATCCACTCCTGGCCGTGTCAGGACAGTATATATAGCTGGAGATGATGCCGAGTCTGATGTGCCACCGCAGGACATTGTTCAGCGCATAGACTCATTAGAGGGAGGACTCAAAACCCTCTCTGCCTCTATGCAAGCACTGACTCAAGCAGTGTTTAATATTCGGTCGGCCTTGACCAGAACACCTTCAACCGGTCCCGACCCAGGAGTTAATGGGGAGTCGAGTGTACCCCTTCAACGAGCACCCTCCGACATAGAAGCACCTCGGACATCGGAACCCTCAAACGCTCCACTTCAGATAGTGCCACCTTCCCCGACCCCTAGCTCCACGGAGGATGTGGTCGAAATGATCAAGGACCTGCGGGAGCGCTTCGAGTCCAAAAATAGGCAAGAGGAGCGCCAGAAGATGGGCATTCCCCAGCCTTATCCCCTCGAGTGGAACAAGGTGGTTTATCCTCCAAAATATAAACCACAAACACTCACACCATACGATGGGAAGGACTCTCCGCGTCGATACCTGACATATTTCCAGTCACAAACGGGGCATCTTCCAAAGGAGGACGTGCTCCTCACCAGCATCTTTGTTGGGGCCCTAAAAGGGGTGGCGTATGACTGGTACTGCAGCCTCCCCGACAATTCTATATCGTCCTTCAACGACTTGACGCGCCTCTTTCTCGATCGCTTCTACGACGGCAGGAAGGACATGACGATGGCATCTCTCATAGAGATTCGCCAGAAGGAGAAAGAAACGGTTCGGATGTTCATCGAACGCTTCCGACAAGCCTGCTTCAGGCTACCTCCAGGCATGCCAGAACATGCGCTCCTCTCCTCTTGCAGCATGAACATGCTGCCCGCAGTGAAGCTCTGGCTCAACTCTACTCCCCCTTCCGACTGGAGCTCCCTGATTATCGAAGCTGAAGCCGCAGAAAAGAAGGCGGCCAATGCACGTCTTCTGGGTGTCAGCTTCCCCGCCTTTGATGATAAGGGGAAAAAGTCAGCAGCCAACAACTCCGGGCGAGAAGCAAAGGGGAAACAGGTATTGACTGTTAATGCCTCGAAGGGCGCATCTGCGCCTACTCAGAAACCTCCACTGGCGTCGAGACCCAAGGAGGTGTATTCATTCAATGACAAAGACACCCTGCAACTCTTCGAAATACTGAAGCAGGGTGACAAGATCAAGCTCCCGGACCCAAAGCGGCCCGATGAAGTTGGGAAAGTGGACAACCCGAGGTACTGTCACTACCATCGGTTTGTCGGACACCCGACCAAGGACTGCTACGTCCTCAAGAATTACATCCAGCGCATGATCAATGCCGATGTAATCTCCGTCGACTATGAAGAGAAGACGGTATCAGCCAATGTGGTGTCACTTCAGTTCGACACCTTGCCGCCGACCACCACACAAGATGGCGTCGTCCCCATCCCTAAGGCGACAATGGAGGTGGTGAACTTGCCACCTACCCGCGACAATGTGAGTGGACTCATCCCACTCACCACATCTCAAGGAGAGGTCCTCTGGGTTCACCCCGACCTCGTCTCCGAGGTGACTCAACCGGAGGTACGCTCTACCTCCAAATCAAAAGGCAGGAAGATCAAGTCTTGCCGTACGGTCTCTTCTTCAACAGAAGAGGCACTTCCAGTGCAGACGCGTGCACAACAGAACGCTTAGCCCGGCGAAGCTGCCGCCGAGGTGGTGCCTCCCGGCATAATCCCTGAGGAGGGCCCGTCTAAACCCTCAGCAGCCAATAAGCAGAAGCAGGTGGAGGCTCGTTTCGACAGACCTCTACGGAAGGAGAATGCTTCGGGGCTAGCCAAGCCCCACAACTTTGACATACTGGCACAACTGGCTAGTACTCCTGCGCGCTTATCTTTGTTTGAGCTCCTGCGTCTTTCCAAAGACTCCCGAGAAGCTCTCTGCGAAGCTTTGAAGGACGCTGAATCCTTTCTCAGTCAGGTCAAGCAGCCTGAAGACCTCCCAACTACTTGTGCGCACAGTCATTGTGCGGAGGAAATTATCCCAAACATAACCTTCACCCAACAAGACATGCTGCTCAAGCACCACCGACATAACCGACCACTGTATTACACGGGGTACATCGGTTCAGTCAAGGTGCGCCGGATTCAGATCGATCCGGGGTCTTCCCTCAGCATCATCCCGAAGGCGCTGATGTCAAAACTGGGGATCCTAATGTACCGGCTGGCGCCCTCTAACACAACCATCAGTGGCTTCAACGCTAGCAAAAGCGAACCACTGGGCAAGATTCGACTTAAGTGTCACATAGGCAACCTCAAAACTGAGGTGACTTGTTATGTGGTGGATGCCGAGGTCAACTACAACATCCTGCTCGGCCGACCATGGCTACATGAGTACATGGTGGTGCCTTCCACGCTCCACCAATGCATAAAATATGTATCTACCAACGGCGTCATCCGAACGGAGTTCGCAGACATCGATCCTTTCAAAGGGATTGAGGCTTACTTTACCGATTCCGACTTGTACAAGCCACTTGACGAGGAGAAAGCCAACGATGCTGATGATGAGGCTGAGACGGCAACTGAGCCGGACACGGAGCCTGAGACGAATCCAGATGCTCCACTGAAGATCCGACTGAAGGGCAAACCACCCCAGAAGGCGCCTCCAATGAGCATCAAGCTATCCGGGAAAGCACCGACTCTGGAGGCTTCCCTGAAGATACGCCTCAAAGGAAAGCCGCCTCAAACATCGGCTCCCCTGGTGGCAAAATTACAGGGGAAGACACCACTCACAGGAGGCGCAATTGAGGCACCTCTGAAGGTGCGTCTAAAGGGCAAGCCCCCACAGTCATCCAAGACGCCAGAGAGGGCTCACATAACCCTCTCAGACCCCAAGATCAAAGCTGTGGTGGACTCTCCTGATCCAGCCCCAGTGCTTACAGACGAGGAGCTTGGCGAATATATCTCTGCTGATGTAGATGCACCCTCCTTAGACAATGTAATCCCGCGGGATAAAATCTCGTACTTCATCAATAATAGAGTGTCTTTTAATTATTCTTGTCTTCCACATTAGAATGTCATGTATATATTAGATCACGCTCTACGGTCGTTGCAAACACAAATAACGACCGTCCATAATGTAAACCGAGTAGTCCCGTCTCAAGGAGTCTGTTTCATAAACCCTCCACGAAGCCGAGACGAAAGATCCTCCATTTTTGGCAAAGTCGAGAGTCATCAAGACCTCCCGCCACTCGAGCCTGAACCTGATACCGGCAGAGTACAAGTTTATCGGTATACGGATACAGCAAAGCACATCATCCAGAAGATGGGCTACGACCTGAAAAGCAACAAAGGCCTAAACTATGGCAAGGGTCGACCTCTTCCTCTCCAGTGTTCAACACCCAAAGGAAGGCCGCAAAACTACTACAACAAAACTCGACGGGGGATAGGCTATGTCACGCCACCATCAACCCCAGAGAGCTTAGACGTAGAACATTCCCACTCGTCCGAAGCGTCGACTTGGGATTCTGATACCAGTATCGGATCGGTCTTCAGGAAAGTGCTGTCAGCTAACATGACGTCAGCACAACCTCAAAAAGGTGAAGGCGAAGACCAAACGCCGGAACCCTTCGAAGAAGAACCCTGGGCTCAACGCCTAGGAGAGCAATGGGAGTCTCGTTTTGAGTTACGTGAACCTCCCACCGAAGACGAAGTCGAGCAGATCGACCTTGGGGACGGATCTTCTTCCAAACCCATCTTCGTCAGCAAAAGCCTAGAAGGAGAAGACCGAGAGGCTTTAATCCAGCTGGCTAAAGAGTATATCAATGTCTTTGCCTGGAGCTACGAAGACATGCCGGGACTCGATCCACAGATCGCAATGCATAGGTTGAACATCTTACCTGATACCAAACCTATCAAACAACAACAACGACGTTTCCGTCCGGACATCATGAATGCCATCGATCAGGAAGTGGACAAACTCTTGACTAGCGGCTTCATCCGTGAGGAACAACACCCAGATTGGGTAGCCAACGTCGTGCCTGTCACCAAGAAGAACGGGAAGATACGAGTCTGTATCGACTTCAGGGACCTCAATTCTGCTTGCCCGAAGGACGAATTCCCGCTTCCGATCACCGACGTGATGATCGACAACACATGTGGTTTTGAACACATGTCCTTCATGGATGGGTATTCAGGCTACAATCAAATCAAGATGTTCCCCGATGACGCGAAGCACACGTCATTCAGGACTCCAAAGGGTGTTTTCTGCTACACAGTAATGCCCTTCGGCTTGAAAAATGCCGGTGCAACATACCAACGAGCTATGAGCACCATCTTCCGTCAACATCTTCACAAAACAGTCGAATGCTATGTTGACGACATCGCAGTCAAGAGCTGCCTCAAAGGAGATCACCTACAGGATTTGAAGACAGTCTTCGATCTCATGCGGGCACATCAACTCAAAATGAACCCCGCTAAATCCTTCCAGGGGGTTTCTAGCGGCAAATTCTTGGGCTTTGTCATCACGGCGAAAGGCATTCATGTTGATCCCGAAAAGACCAAAGCCATCCTCAACATGGACCCTCCGAAGAATTTTTGAGAACTTCGAGGCTTGCAGGGACGTCTGGCATACATCCGGAGGTTCATAGCAAACCTTTCCGGTAAATGTCAACCCTTCACTCAGCTCATGAAGAATGGAGTCTCTTATGTCTGGACAGAGGAGTGCCAGAAGGCTTTCGACGACATCAAAGCCTACTTGACGAGGCCACCAGTCCTGGTGGCACCTGTCGCGGGCAAACCATTTCTTCTTTACGTCCGTGCCATGGATCATTCCCTTGGCGCTCTGCTGGCTCAAAACAGCGATACAGGCTATGAGCAAGCAATC
The DNA here is from genome assembly GCA_029216955.1 of Iris pallida. Taxonomy (NCBI): domain Eukaryota; kingdom Viridiplantae; phylum Streptophyta; class Magnoliopsida; order Asparagales; family Iridaceae; genus Iris; species Iris pallida. The sequence continues at coordinate 39,027 of JANAVB010010466.1, read as the reverse complement.
TACTACCTCAGTCGAACGCTCATCGGGGCCGAACACCGGTACAACCCCGTTGAAAAGGAGTGCTTGGCTTTGGTGTTTGCCATCCAGAAGACTCGTCATTATGTCTCGGGCCAGACAATTCATGTTATTTCCCGAGTCAATCCACTCAGAGTCCTCATGACGAAGCCAGGATCATTAAACTCTCGGCTAGCCACATGGGCAATTTTGCTAACACCATATAATATGGTGTTTGTCCCGTAAAAAGCTGTTAAAGGTCAAGCTCTGGCTGACTTTTTAGCTGCACACCCCATCCCAGAATCCTCAAAACTCTATGAAGACATCCCGGATGAGGTCCAAGAATCCAACGTCACCGAAGGAAGCTCCGTTTGGCGGATGTTTTTCGATGGCGCTTCGAGAACAGGCCCCAAAGGCCAAATCATCGCAGGAGTGGGGGTAGTCTTAGTCTCCCCCGATTAGCTGGTCATCCAGCGTGCTTACTCCCTTTCGAAGCCGTGTGCCAACAATGTTGCCGAGTACAACGCACTCGTCATGGGACTCCAACTCGCACAACAGCTGGGGGTGGATCATCTGGAAGCCTACGGTGACTCAAAACTCGTCGTGAACCAGATTCGAGGACAGTACGAGGTTCGCCATGAAGATCTGATCCCTTACCATGAAGTTGCATTGAACATCATTTTAACCTTCACCGGGTTCTTCATCGAACACGTGCCTCGTCTACAAAACTTGGAGGCTGACGCTCTGGCTGGCCTCGCAGCCTCATTGGCAGCGCCCTTTGGGACTCAACACTATGTCACGGTAACAGGCCGAGACTTAATTTGTCCCAGAAACAACCTGTGCTTGCAAGTGGCCCACGCCATGCCGACGAACACTGGTGTTAATGTCCGAGACTGGAGGTTCCCGTTCATCGACTTTGCTGTCTATGGAATTCTTCCAGAGGACCCGAAGGAATCCGTCTCAGTCAGGAGACGCTCTCTTCGATTCTACTACGACACAGCTACTAAAATGCTGTACCGACGTTCCTTCGATGGGCTCCTCCTTCGATGCCTGTCCAACGAAGAAGCAGCCGAAGCCCTCCGAGAAGCTCATGACGGAACTTGCGGAGCTCATCAACCCGGTCCTAAGTTACAGGATCGACTGCGACGTATGGGCTACTACTGGCCAACCATGGCCGCCGACGCTGTTGAATATGCTAAGAAGTGTCACGCATGCCAACTCCATGCTGACTTCATACATACACCGTCTGAACCACTGCATCCTACAGTCGCCTCCTGGCCCTTCGAAGCCTGGGGCATGGATATCGTGGGACCTATCACCCCTCCTTCATCAAGAGGATACCGCTTCATCCTGGCCATCACCGATTACTTCTCCAAATGGGCAGAAGCAGTCCCATTGGCGGAAGTAAAGAGCTCCAGGGTGGTCAGCTTTATCAAACACCATGTCATTTACCGTTTTGGAGTACCCCGGTGGATCATTCATGATAACGGTCCTCAGTTTATCAGCCACATTTTTAGCAGGTTCTGTGACAAGAACCGTACTCAAAATGTGGCATCCACCGCCTATAATCCGGCAGCAAACGGGTTAGCAGAGGCGTTCAACAAAACCATCGTCAGGCTACTCAAAAAGGTCGTGTCGTCCAATAAACGCGACTGGGATGAAAAGCTTGGCGAATGCCTTTGGGCCTACCGCACAACGGTACGGACCCCGACAGGCAACACACTATTCTCCTTGGTCTACGGAAGCGAAGTGGTACTGCCCCTCGAGATCCAGATACCCTCACTCCGCGTAGCAATAACAAACAAACTCACAGAAGAAGACAATCAACGTCGTCGTCTGCGGGAACTGGAGGCACTCGATGAGAAGCGTCTCCTAGCTCAACAACGCATCGAACTCTACCAAGCCCGTATATCACAGGCTTTCAACAAGAAGGTCAAACAGAGGACTTTCCAAGTTGGTGACCTGGTTCTGGCAGTCAGGAGGCCGATGGTGTTAACTCACAAGACACCAGGAAAGTTCGAGCCCAAGTGGGAAGGACCTTTCATCATAGAGACGGTATACTCAAACGGTGCTTACCGCCTCGCCAAACCCAATGGGGACTTGTTCATGATGCCCATCAATGGCAAGTTCCTAAAGAAGTACTATTCTTGACATCCTTCAGACATGTACTTCCCCAAAAGAGGATCTGTGGGCCCAATCATCAGGGCTCACACACAATCTCCTTCCACAAACTCATACGCCTCTGGAACCCAGCTGTTCCGTGGCATCCTTCGGTAGAAAGACAACCACGTCCACATTACCTCTGAGTTGTTCTTCTACACCATACAAAGCGGACTCTTATGCTACGTAAGCCGACGCTACCCTTCATGTTTACCACGTCCACATTTCCTCTGAGTAAACATCTCGTACAAACAACCCCTGCGTTGTCGTACATTGATCGCAGAACTTCCATGTCCACATCACCTCTGAGTTGTTCAGCGTATCCCTCAGGATCATTCCTACCGCGTCCATCACACCTCTGAGTAGGATGATTCTATCATTTGAACCCTAATGATTGCCACGTCCACATTACCTCTGAGCAAACATGTCGGTTCCTTCAAACTTATTATCTGTGCCTAAAAACCAAGGTGCGCAAAAGATAATAGGTCCACACAAATCATCAGGTTCATAATAACAAAAAAAATGAACACATCACAAAAAAGTTGCGTACTTCTTTATTTTCTGAAAAGAGAGAGTACAAAAACTACACTATCCCCCAGCAAAGGGTTGCAAAAGAACATAAAAAAGGGAAAAGCTACGGTCCCTGAACCTCCCCAGGATGGGCTGAGAACTCCCTGACTCGAAGTCTTAAGTCGGTTGCGCGGGCCTCCACAGTCGCCAGGACTCGTCGCTCAGCTTCTTGGCGCATCAATTCAACAGCCCCAGCGGAAGTATCACTCGCATGCTTCTCATCAAGCTGTTGTCGCTACTGCGCCAAGGCAAGAGTCCGCTGTGTAAAGGCCGCTTCTTCCTTCTGGAATGCTGCGTGTTCAGCCCGGACACGCTCGACATCTAACTGGAGTCGGCCCCGTTGGTCCTCAAGACGGCGCATCTGGGTGTCGATCTCCGCGATATTAGCATCCAATGCAGCTCGAGTTTCCACCGTCGACTTCATGGACTGAGACAACTGCTCTACCGCAGCCTCAGTCTCAGCCACCTCGCGCCCCCAAAGGCCCACAGTGGCCTGGTATGAAGACTCGATCTCGGCAATCAGCTTCCCTTTCTCCCCATCTATCAAGACGGAGAGGTCGTTTTGCTGGATGCGCTGAAGTTCCGCAAGCCGCTCGTCCAGCTCGATCACCGAAGCCTCCAGAATTTCGGCCATATGGTCATGGCCTTGGTGAATGCGGATCAGCTCGATACAGGGCATTGCCAAAGTTCTTGCCGTTGCAAAGCTCCCATTGGCATCCATCACAGCAGAGACACCCTTCTGCAGCATTTTGTATACCCCCTCGACGAGAAATTTCACATACTCGTTTGCATCCGCCAGGACCTGCGGCGTCATAGCAGGAGTTGGAGGAGCTACAGCAGTTTACGGACCGGAAGAAGATCCGCCAACCTCAACCTGCGAGGCTTGAACCTCAGTATCAACGAGCTCTTCATCAACGGGGGCTGGACTGCTAGGAACAGAGGAAGCCCGCGCAGGCGTCGAAATAGTACCCCAAGTAGGAGGGGCAACAGGGGGTTCCACACCCTCACCCTTCTCAATCCCGGAGGAACCACCGACGTCAACGGCCACCTCTTCTACCCCCAACGTCCTATTGACAACTGGTACTTCCCTTGGAAGAATGGGGAAATTATCACTCGTCTCTTGACCCGCCTCAGCGGTTGTGACCGGCAGACGGGTCTCGTCATCAAGCCCCCCCACTGGGACAGAATCTGTCGCTACCTCCTGATCGGTAGCCGCCTCAACTACCACGGTTGAAGCTGGGGTAGGACTCGGCAATGATATAGCCGACCTCCCCTTATCATGACAAGGAGGGGAATCAACCCTCTCCTCTGCTCCAACCATATCTGTTGCCTCCGCAGTAGACTCTTGCGGATCCACGACAACGTCATCCAAGGCCGACGCTGTGGCCTTCACCTTCTCAGAAGCTGCTGCATCCTCAGCTTCCCGTCTGACATAATCCAGGGAGGCTGGAATCTCTACAGCAACACCCTCGGTATTCTCCTCCATGGGAGATATCATAGTAGGTGGAATACGCATGTCAGATGAGCCCACCATCTCCTTTGGCCTGCTTCCACCAAATTTTGGAGTGCGAGGCTTTCTTATCAGCGGCTCCTACACAACAAGGGGAAAAGCATGATTACATAAGGAGCTGAACTTGAAATCAAACCTTACAGGACATCTTACCTCTGCAGATGCGGAGTCCGAGGACACCGTCGGTGACGACGCCCTCTTCTGCTTTTTCGATACAGGAGAGTCGACTTTTGTATCTGCACCCCTTTTCGTTTGATCAACCGAGGGTCTTCCCTGACCCCCGGTAGATACGGCGGGGGCGCCTCGACCCAACTCGGGCGGACGGTACGACCGAGCCTTCGCCAAAGTGTCTGCACCCGCCGCTAAATGGGTGCCTGCAATAAAACTGGTCTCCCTATCATATTCGGTGGACGGAGCAGCCATAGCACAGTAAAATCTGGCGGCTGAGTAGAGAATCGGCGGCCGTGGATTCTGGACGGGGAGCGTAAAGCGGGCTCCAGTACATCCGGCATTATAGTAATGCCAAGCTCGTGCACCATCCAGCAAACTTCCAGCGTACCCCAAGGTGATACTGGGATTATCCAACATCAACTGGGCGTACCCGAATTGCCTTGTAAAGTGGCTCGGCAGATATGGTTCCAGGTAACACTGGTTCCTGTTCCAATATACCAAATGGGACGGTCGGATACTTTGCAACCAGTGGAATCCCCATGGAGACAGAGTGGTGGCATCCTCACCCGAGTCCACCAGATCTTCGTTGGCCTCAAAATCGGAGAAGACAGGACCAACTTTGGCGATCTCCCATCCCTGAAGATGGGATAAAACTTTCCTGCAAACAGGAACACCGATGTGTAACCAATTCCTCCGGTGGAAATGCCGGAGGAATGCATCTCCGGACCTGTAGTCTTTCTCCGAACCCGGGCTCATCACATTGGGATGGTGCAAAATTAACTACCCCATCAAATAATGAAACGGCAGTTCGTCACGCGGGAAGTTGTTGTTTTTGCCCCGCTCGTGAACGACATCTCCTGCAAACTCTCGAAGATCCCGCAACAGGTTACACACCATTGCAGGGAGTAAAGCTAAAGGACGGCCGAAGGCTAACTTTACGGCCGGCATAATTAAGTTCCGAGTCACCCTCTCTACAGTGCCAGACCCGCCTGAAAAGACGTGGTCCCAGAGCCAAATCATAAGATACGAGACTAATACTGTTTTTGGCGACATCCGATAGGTGAGATGCCAAAAACAGCTATAGGAGCGTTCATCCGACTGCTGGTCCTCGCTCTCCAAGGGATTCTTCTCGCCTAACCTGCTTATTTCAGAAAGCACCTCGTTACGAGAAAGTGCCGACGGGGTAGAAAAGTGAGAAGGTTCCTCTTTCTCCTGCCTAAAGACGTGATCTCTCCAAGCAGTCACATGAGGCTGCGTCCCGCCCCTGTCCTTCTTCTGTATATAGTAGTGATGGCTCGCTACTTCTTTGAAGACAGCCATCATCTCATCAGCTTTGTCTTCCATGACCTGGAATTCTTTATTGGTCGGGAAGTACTCCTCGTAAGGTTCCGATCCCCAGGGGAGTTTCGATACCTCGTACATCTCATGAAGCGCGAGCCCTAGCTCCCCCACTGGAGTGAAGAAGGTCCCGGTATGGGTATCAAACATTTCCAAAAGCGCAAGGAACATGTGCCTGTTAATCTCTACACCTGCCTGAGTGGCGCGGATCGCGGCGGTCAGCCCAATCTCTTGGAGCTCAGTCTGAAAATGCGACAGGATCCAGTGTGTCAGTTTGTCCTATTTTGAAACATAATGACACCAACCCTCTATCCGAAATTCTCCCTTGGGGTATGATTGTTCCATTAACAACATGCGACGAGCAAAAGTCGAGGCACCCAGGGCAAAAGTATTGACGGGAACATCGCTATAAATACTCCCAGGACGAAGAGTCCGCCAGGTGTAAGAGGTTCCAGCTCGCGAGGCGACCAGAGTATCCCTCTGATCAGAAGAAGAATCAATTCTGATGACGCCTGTTACCGCTCCTCCTTGAGATGGAGTAATGTCCCAGGACATTCTCCTTTTAGAAGCAAGTCGACAGAAAGTTAACAAAGGCCATTGACATTCAAGCTGCCTGACGGTCATATGCACGCCCCTGGATGTAAAGAACCAGTATTCTTTGACCTTCAGCACCTGGGCTTCAGTAGAAGAAAGGCGGTCCCCGAACAGGAACTCGGGCTTTAAGAAGGTCACTTTATCGGAAGTGGCGGATTTCAGAACGCCACGTTCCATCATCCGTTTAAGGAACCCGTGATGTTGTTCCCGAATTTGAATCATTCTTTCGGGATGCTGATCCAACATAATAGCCGCTTGAGCAGGGTTTATCACCTCTTCATCATAATCTACTCCCATCTGGCAGAGCGCAGCGTCCAGGAGCACTTCGTTCAAGAGTGGGATAGTCATCGACACTGACAAAAAATGCAAAGATATTAGAGACAACACAAAGATCGGAGCTTCATGCTCGTCAGATGCGCGTATTAAGCGCATCTGAAAAAGGAGCCTCGACGCATCATCAGGGTATAAACCTATGCGCGACAGCGGTAGAGCCTCGGCGCATCATCAAGGCGTGAGCCCATGTGCGTCAGTGAAGGCTTCGGCACATCATCAGGGTAAAAAACCCATGCGCGTCAGCAATTAAAGCCACGGTGCATGATAAAGGCCTGGGCCTATGCACGTCGGCAGAAAAGTTTTCAACATCGATAGGAGACAATAAAGCTCACCGACTACCGCCGGCCGAACTTCGACAGGCGGGCGAGGAATGTCACTCACGACAGCCTCTACGGGCTCCTTCTCCTTCCCCTTTCCTTTGCTGGCACCGCCGCGAGGAGTCTTGGGAGCCATTCTAACAGAGAGGAAGAAGTTAGGGTTTTGAAGAAAGAACTCTAAAGGAGGCAAAGGCACAGAGTAGAAGAACTCTCTCTCTTTCCACCTCTCACCTACTTATAGGCCGCGGTCGCACGCGTGAACCGATGACGAGTGATCTCAGTCGTCGCCTCGGGTCTTGTGAAGATAGCAGCAGATAAAACCAAAAGATCATCATTAATCTTTTCGGTTACCGAGGCATTATCAAATTTATTAATTGAGAAGAGCATGCGGCTGAACAGGCATGCGCCCCAACAGTCATGCGCCCTGATCGCCATGCTTCTTATTCAAAATATTCCAAAACTTATTCAAAAGTTTTGAAAACTTTGAAGGGGTCTTGTAGAAGCATGGAATTTCACAACCAGAAAGACCATGCGCCAGACACTACATGCACCAGGACTCGCACAGAACACTTCACAGCAAAGTCAATAACCATAGACATTTGAAGAAGGACTTTTTATTTATATATAAAAGTCTATTACATGTCTAGAAAAGGTTGTACAAAGGAGAATTTCTACAAAGGAAAGATCCTAAGTCTACAGCCAGCGGCCACCATGCGCCTCCAGATAGGCGCAGCAGTCATCATGCGCTGCCAGTCACCATGCGCTGCCAGTTAGGCACAACAGATGTCATGCGCCTCCAACCAGGCGTATCCCGTCATCTCTTCAACAGCTCAGTTATGTGCATCCAGCTCAGTTATGTGCATCCCTTCAGCAGCCCAGTTATTCTTCCAACCAGGCTCACCTGGCCGAGCAGAGCTGTTATGTGCCGCTCTTCCAACCAGGCTCGCCTGATAAATGCTTCACAAAGCATTTAACCCTCTGGCTGGAACCAAGGAAGAGAAGAGCACCGCAAAGCTGTGGCCAGGGGAGGCTTCGAAAGAGCCTCCAAAGGCCAAGGAAGACCGTGATCGAAATCACGACGAAAGGCAGCTTTCAACACAATCAGAGTGGGCAGCACCCACTTTGAAGGAAGAGAGAGCCTAGCACCGCCACTCCGATCTACGGCTCTTCCGGAACAACGGAGACAAGGCCCGAGCATCCCCATCTTTGGATGCAACAGGCACCTTCCGCCTGCCTCAGAAGCCCTCGACTCCGTCTTTTGGATGTAACAGTCACCTTCAAGAGCATCAATGACAACATGGCGTCTCATCTTCACCCTCGGGAGCACTTCGTCAACAGAATGCACCCGAGAACCTGAGTTCATATTGGAAAGACGTGAGGGAATGAGAGGCAAACCTTCTCTCCATGCCACTATTTATAGGCCGGGCAGATCAAACCCACGCGCCAAGTGGATGGCTCTCCGAGTTCCGAGCAATGAACTCACATTAAATGGATGAACCAGACGCCTCGACTTCAGCCAAACGGCTATTTAAAAGCACTCGAGAAGCGAAACAGCCGTATCATTAAAGACGTGTCGGATGCGCCGGCTGGACAGCGCATCACACCCCTTCAAACACCAAGCGCCTCCCACAGATGTGCCCTGTACCGAGTGCATCAAAGGGGATGCGCCCCCATACGTCTAGTGGAACGTCAACCGACGCGCCCACTCAGCTGTCCATCGAATGTCACCAACATTAAATGCTGAACTGACAGAGTTGGCGGCACGCCTTCCCAAGTCTGAACGGCTGACAGCTTTTTGCAGAAAACGAAACATCCACAACGTCAACATCATCATGACTCTATCCCGACGGCCACTGCCACGTGGCCACTCGACCACCCGCATGCACCTCCGTGGCCACTCGACCACCCGCATGCGCCTCTGCGACCATGCCCCCAAACCTGCATGCGCCTCGAAAGCCATGCGCCTCAGACCCTTCACTGATCCCTAAAGACAGAAGAAGAGTCTCCAGTTGAAGCTTTGCATGCGCCTCAAAAGCCATGCGCCCCAGACTGATCTCTGATCCCGAAAGACAGAAGAAAAGTCGCTTGCATGCGCCTCAAAAGCCATGCGCCCAGAACGGCTCGTGACTCCTAAAGGTAACGAGCCAAAATCTCATCATGCGCCTAATCCAAGGCGCATCCCACCAAATCATTCCCCCCACCAAATCAGAGATCTCCGAGCCATGGGTCGACGACACGTGTCCTTTGACACAACTCATCCAAGATCTCAGCAACAGAAAGATCTTCTCCTCTGCTACGTGCCGGCTCATAACAGCAGTATGAAGAATTCAACCCCGCGAGTAGGGTGCATCGTCCATGCACCTCCATCAGCAATCTCCACGTGGCGTCCCCACGTACCGGCGCATCCTACATATACGCGCATAAGCAGTCAACTTGCCCAGCTATAAATGGAGGAATCATCCCCTCCTTACACACAGACAGAGACATACATACGAACAATCCAGACAGAGATCATCAGAGAGGCAGATACAGACACTCAACGTCTTCCTCCTCTCAGCCAGCTCCAGCACCCAGAGCAATCTACACCTTCAGAGAACCGATAACCGTCGTCAGCCCGTCAACGGAGTCAACGCATTACCACTCACTCCATTGGCACTTAGGACCCAGATTAAACAAAAGTGTACTCCTAGGACTACATCTAAGTCCTATATTGTAACACTGTTCTGTTTGTATTAAGATTTGCAATCAAACGATTTTAATGGCAAACAGACCCCGGCATGAGACCAGTCGACGGTAGCTTTTTGCGGAGATACTCTCATAGTAAGTAGAAATACACTTCTCTGAGAGATTATAGATATGCCCTGAACCTGAGCAAAGGATGGAACTTTTGTTGCACTCCTCCTCCTGCTGGATATGAACAAATGCCGACAAATATGATTGACTCGAAGATGCAACCTTTGAGCTGTGCAGCTTTTGAGTGGTTGAAGACAATTCGACCGTCCCATTTGGTGTATCGATTTGAAGAAGAATATTATTTAGAGCCATATCTCCCCAGTCGATTTGCTCGACAGTTCGGGTACGACCAATTCCATATGGGAAATGCTATCATGTGCCTTCAAGGAAAGGGTTTCTTGATAGATGGGGCCCGAGCTTGGGCTTATTATAATGCTCGAGATACGAAAGTAACATTCTCGATGCCAGTAAATAGCAATCATGGCCCTCGGATGCTATTTACATACTCAGTATTCTATACATCTTCGAACACCTTTGTTGAGAATTTCAATCTCGCGGATAGCTTCGCGTCTTCAACAAGATTGAAGAGGGGAGGAGCCGTCATGTCACTCCTAGGAAATGATGAGGTACATGAACCAGTAGACGCACCCTTGGAAGCTTCAAGGGATGCTATGTTCCCTGAAGAGGTTAACGCGCCACTGTATATTTCTTTGAAGGTGGCTAAATCTCCAGCCAAGAAGATGAGAAGAGAGGAGCCTCCCACTCCGACAGCAAAGAAGAAACTGATCTTAAATCATTCATCTGAAAAGATTACCACTAGATCTCAATCTCGGCAGCTGGCCGAGACAATTCAGCAAGAAGAAGCTACCACACCGACCTCTGTTCAAAGACAAGTCGAGACTGTAAACATAGAGAGCCTGAGAGGCCTCTGAAAAGAAAGAAGAAGCTGGCCCAAAGAAGAAATTGAATGGCCTCTCCTTCTAGACGAGCCCCGTCTTCAATAGTAATGGATGCTGCGGCGGGATTCACTATGCCATCTCCCACTCCTATTTCAGAGTCTAGGAATAAAACTCCTAGTCCAGAACATAGGGAAGAGATCGAGCAGAGGGAAGATCTTGATCCGAGAACTGAGGCCGAAGAGCCCAGAGGAAATATCATGGAGGAAGAGCAAGATGTTGAACGATCTCTTTCACCTGCTGCGGATACGACTCAACTTCCTCCTACTCCTAGGACCCTCCACGAAGAGAAAGATCGTGAAGTGATTGCAGCTCTAGACGATTGCAACTACAGCCCGCTGGAGGACTATTTTGACCAAGCTACAACTACAAGCGGGAATGCACCAGAAGAAGATGAAGATAAGAAGAGCTCTTCGTCCGAGAATATTGATGAAGATATGCAAGATCTCGAAAGGGATGATGAAGTGCATATATCTCCTAATGCTGTCGATGATACCTTAAATCCTGAAGAGGATGTTGAGGTAGAAGTATCTCCAGAAAATGTCGCTGATACCTTAAATCCTGAAGAGGATGTTGAGGTAGAAGTATCTCCAGAAAAAGCAGCAGAAGAAGCTCCAGAGGAAACTCCCGCAACTGGTCCTCAAGGTATAAAATGAAATTAGCAATCTCCTCTTAAATAGATTGATAGCTAACATCTTTATTTGTATTTCCTGCAGATCTTGAGACTCCTCTAGCACCTCCGACGTGCACGGACATAGTGCCTATAACGACGGTGATTGCTAGTAGCAGTCATCATTTATCCTGTGGTTCTGAAGCGGGCAGTAGCCAAGCTGTTATGGCTGAAGCTACTTCTACTCAGCTAGAGTCTATTCCTGTAGATGATAGGCTCATTGCTGGATTCAACCATGGTAAGACAGTTTACATCTTTAATCTTCTTGGACAATAGCAAACAACTGGCAAAATGACAATCTTTACTTTTGCAGAGGAACAACCAGGAGGGGCAACTAGCTCCACTTTGGCTCATTTATTCAAAGAGCCCACTGTCCAGATGTGAGAGATTGAACATCCTGCGGCCTCGTCATCAACAGGAGTAGCTGCAACTCCTGGTGCTATAGCGATTAACAATCTTGTGATCCAATCATTTACCAGATGCTTTTTTGAGTCTTTGGGACCTCTAGTAAATAGAATGATGGAAAAAGAGGGTACTGATTTTTTTATGGTTAGAGGTCCAACCTCTCTCTTAGTAAGGGCTATCCGAGAACAAGGTGACGAGGCTCAGGCCACTTTCCTGGATCATATTTTGAATGAGCTAGAGATTTCTATCAAAAACTATAAAGAGCTTACTCAAGGAGAAGTAGAGTCTCTAGTGCAGGTAGAGTTCGAACAACTGGCTCAGGCAGCTGACATTGAAAGGGTGAATCTCCAGAACCTTTTGGAAGCTTTCTCTGCAAAATTTGCTGAATATAAATCCAAGCTGGAATCATTTTCCTTGATGGCTGAAAGAAAAGAGAAGAGAGCTGCTGAGCTGAGGGCAGAGATTGCTCGTCTCCAGGAGGAATTAGAAAATGAAGTCACTAATCATCAGATTGCAGTTCAGCAATTCAATGCACTGATCTAGGAGAGGGATGATTATGTAGCAGCTCATGATGCTGAGATTACTCGCCGAATGGTGGCCATGCCTGCTTTCAATGAAGAAACCAGGATGGAAGAAGCCAGAAGGATAGTGATGTCATCTCGTGAAGAGCGACTACAAACTCTGAAACAACAAATTGCTAGTCTGATAACACCTCCACCTCATTAGAAATAACTTTTTGTATCTTTTATAGCACATGTATTTTTTTTGTAATGTCTCATATTTTGATTAATAAAAGACATTTTGTTGTGGCTCTATCATTTATTGCATATCTTGTTCAGATATAAATAAAAGATATAGAAAATATATTCAGAGGTACAGGACATGATATATTTCTGATTTTTCTAGGAAAATAATTATATTCATTATATTTGCTCAGAGGTAATATGGACGTGGCAGAATATATCAAATATTATTATTTCAATTGGCAACTTAATCAAGAACGATAAGTTGCTGATATGGATGATGAACGATAACGAATCGTCAAAAAGGTGTGAACAAAATAAATCGTCAAAAGGACCGAATAAACTGTCGAATGGTGGAATGAACCGGCAAACCGTCAAATAATAATGAATGAAGGGGCGAACCGTCAGATGGATGTGAATGAACGGGCGAACCGTCAGATGAATGTGAATGAACAAATGAACCGTCTGATAAACGGATGAACCGTCAGATGAACGGATGAACCGTCAAATGAATATGAATGAACGGATGAACCGTCTGATGAACGGATGAACCGTCAGATGAACGGATGAACCGTCGGATGAATGTGTCGCTTCATTATTTGGAGAATCTCTGCCTATAAATAGAACAGAAATTTAGCAGAAAGGAGCACTTCCACTTTTGTAACATAAAAATGTCGTCTGGAGATGCACCCAAGAAGACTGAACTCGCTCCGAAGGTTAAGACGGGCATTAAAGAACGTTCCGCTGATCCAATTTAGCCAATGCAAATAGAAGCAAGCGAAGGTTCGATTGTACTCAAGCCACCGTGAGACATCCTGGATTTTTTGCTTGAACCAGAAAAAACTAAAAATAAGGAAGCCATGAGGATAGCTGCTTGTAAGTTCCTCATGGGCTCCAGCAAGGAGGTTCTCGGCTCTTTTGCTGACCGTGTCTTTGAGAAAGACGGCAGTGGTCCGCGTCCCAATATCATGTACTATCATTCATGATGAAATAAAATTTTATTTATGAACTTGAACTTGTTTGATGATTTACAAGCATTTACATTTATATATAATACTTTTTAAGGAACTTGCCATTGTTAGGCATCATTGCAATTCGATCGTCGAGCTCTGAGAGTTGATAGGCTCCAATTGAAAAGACTTTGCTTACAACATAGGGACCTTCCCACTTTGCGTCGAATTTGCCTTTGCTCATATGAGTCATGGTCATAGGACGTCTGACTGTTAGAACAAGTTCTCCTTGTTTAAAGGTTCTGATTTTAACTTTGCAATTGAAAGTCTTCGAGATGCGGGCTTGATATAACTCAATATATTGCTGAGCCATTAACCGCTTCTCGTCGAGTGCCTCCAATTCTTGAAGTCGAAGAAGTTCATTGTTCTCTGTAGTAAGCTCGTTACCAATGGCAATCCTTAAAAAAGGAATTTGAAGTTCCAGAGGAAGAACAGCTTCACAGCCATACACCAAAGAAAAAGATGTGAAGCCTGTAGGGTTGCGGACCGTAGTTCGGTAGGCCCATAGACATTCGCCAAGCTTTTCACTCCAATTCCGTTTGTTAGTGGATACAAACTTTTTGAGGAGCTTGATAATGGTTTTATTGAAAGCTTCAGCTAATCCATTAGCAGCAGGATTGTAGGCTGTCGAAACGACATTGTCAATTCGGTGATCATCACAGAATTTTATGAATTTCTGGATGATGAATTGCGGTCCGTTGTCATGGATGATTCGTCGAGGGACACCAAATCGATAAATGACATGGTGTTTGACAAAGTTAATGACACTGCTGGTTTTGACTTCAGCTAAAGGTACAGCTTCAGCCCACTTAGAGAAGTAGTCGGTTATTGCTAGAATGAACCGATGTCCTCTAGAAGAAGGAGGATTAATAGGACCTATGATGTCCATGCCCCAAACTTCGAAAGGCCAAGAAGCGGCAGTCGGATGTAGGAATTCTGACGGTTGATGAAGGAAATCTGCGTGGATTTGACAAGCTCGACATTTTCTTGCATATTCAATGGCATCTGATACCATAGAGGGCCAGTAGTAACCCATACGTTGGATACGATCCTGTAGTTTAGGACCGGATTGATGTACTCCGCAGACACCGTCGTGAGCTTCACGCAACACCTGTTTTGCTTCATCACCAGCTAGACAGCGTAGAAGGAGACCGTCATAAGTCCATCGATAGAGAGTTTTAGTGGTTTGGTTGTAATAGAATCGTAGAGATCGTCGACGAATACTCGTAGCTTCTTTTAGATCTTTAGGGAGTATATCATGGACTACGAAGTCGATGAAGGGAGTTCTCCAATCTTCATTGATAACATTAACTTCAGCAAGATTACTGAACTCGATGTTACGATTGTTTTCGACACAAAACAATTCTCGATTAGAGATAACCACCACTTGTTGTCTTCTTATGGGAATGGCTAAAACTGCTGCAAGATTGGCCAAAGCATCTGCCTCAGTATTGCATGCTCCGCGTACATATTCAATGAACAAAGCTTTGAATGATGTAGCCATGTTGATTGCTGCTTCAAAGTAAGGTACCAGATCTTGATGGCGGACTTCATAAGTTCCTCTAACCTAGTTGACAACCAGCTTAGAGTCGCCGTAAACTTTGAGATATTCGATATTCAATTGCTTGGCTAATTGAAGACCGATGAGTAGAGCATTGTACTCTGCTACATTATTGGAGCAGGATTCATCTAGAGAGTAAGCTCTTTGGATAGTTGGTCCATCTGGAGAAACGAGAACAACTCCGACTCCTGCTACAATGGTACTATTTGGTCTAATTCTGGATGCACCATCGAAAAATAGACGCCAGGTTGGAAATTCTTCAGAGATCAGGTTGACTTCCAGCATCTCGTCTGGAATTTCATCATAAAGCTTGGATATTTCTGGTACGGGATGAGCCGCTAAGAAATCTGTCAATGCTTGACCTTTGACAGACTTTTGAGGAACATACACCATGTCATATTGGGCTAGTAGAATGGCCCATGTAGCCAGCCGAGAGTTGAGCGTGCTGGGCTTCTTTATGAGTACCCGAAGAGGGTTAACTCGAGATATGACATGAATAGTTTGACCGATGATATAATGCCTTGTCTTTTGAACAGCGAACATAAGGGCTAGACATTCTTTTTCAATCGGACTATAACGGTGTTTAGCACCAATCATAGTACGACTGAGATAGTAGATGGCTTGTTCATGACCTTCTTTATTTTTTTGGGCGAGTAAAGCACCCAATGAATAGTCCATAGCACGGACGTACATTAAGAATGGTATGCCAGAGATTGGTGGCACCAAGACTGGTGGGTTCATGAGATACTGCTTTATGTCATCAAATGCTCGTTGACATTCTTCGGTCCAAACAAAAGATACACCCTTCAAGTTCGAAATAAATCTCCTGATGTACGCAAGTCGACCTTGGAATCCTCGTAGCTCTTTTAGGTTGCGTGGAGGACGCATCTCTTGAATGGCTTTGATCTTCTCGGGATCCACGTGTATACCCTTAGAGGTAATGACGAAGCCGAAAAACTTGCCACTAGATACACCCAAGAATGACTTGGTGGGATTCATCTTGAGCTGATGTTGGTGCATGAGATTGAAGATTGTTCCCAAATCTTGGATATGATCTTCTTTCAGACGACTTTTAACAACGATATCATTAACATAACATTCAACTATTTTACGAAGATGTTCTCTGAAAATGGTACTCATAGCCCATTGGTAAGTTGTACCAGCGTTCTTGAGACCAAATGGCATCACTTTGTAGCAATAGACTCCCCGAGGAGTGCAGAAAGATGTGTATTTTTCATCTTCGGGATTCATCTTGATCTGATTGTATCCAGAGAATCCATCCATAAAAGATATTCGCTCGAACCCACAGGTATTGTCAATCATGACGTCCGTAATAGGGTGAGGAAATTCATCTTTCGGACATGCTTCATTAAGATCCCGAAAATCAATACAGACTCGAACCTTGCCGGTTTTCTTCAAGATTGGAACAACGTTGGCTACCCAATCAGGATGTTGTTCTTCTCGAAAAAGCCACAAGCGATAAGCTTCTTGACTTCATCATCAATTGTGTCCATCATTTCAGGCTTGAATCGCCGTTGCTGCTGTTTGACTGGTTTAGCATTAGGCAGAATATTCAGTTTGTGAGTAGCAATCTTGGGATGGCTTGTCATCCCAGGATGGCTTGTCATGCCAGTGACCTTCACGAACGCACTAAATTACGTATTTATCAACATAACAGGGAAGAACATGGTAAGTTTACGCTACGACGGCGTGCTCTGCCGGTGGTAAGATCATTCGTTATTAATCGGTTGTGCTTTCAAATATAAGTTTGAATTGTGTAGGATGGCTAGCAACTTCATTAAATATTTGCATGCACGCTCACTTGAATTCTTCAACAAATGAGAGCACGGGATTTAAATTGCCACGCACCAGCACAAAGTGTAAAGTGCTGACCCTCGCTCTCAACAGGTACTCGGGACCAGGATAGCGTGCCAAGGAACTGAAGGCGAAGCTCTTTTCTTTTGAAGCCTTCCAAGAGCGAAGGCTAGCTCTGCAACATTTTGAAGACTCCGACCCAACTGCATCATGAGTCACAAACTCTCGTCGATCCCAGGTCTTAGAGAGTCATTTTGATGTTTGTAAAAAGGGATGTAAATGTATGGAATGACTATCTCATCGATGTCGGTTGTAAGCCCGCGGGGCCTCTTTTGTAACCGAGTCTGTAATCTAACATATTATCAATGATAATGCAAATTTTCTTTTATAAATCAATGTGTTCAATTTCTCTGCGTACTCTTAAATATGCTGTTGTTTCGGATAACCTTATGAACCGCCTTGCGCAAGTGCAACTTAGGCTTGCACGGTATCACGCCCGGGGGACGACTATCGATTCTAACGAATCGGGGCTTGACATAATGGTATCAGAGCACGGCTTTACGTCCTTGGCCTCCAGTGTCGAGTTTTTAGTCTCAAAATCGTTGGTCCCGTGTCGATGAGATATGTCGTTCCATACGAGTGAGCCCGTAATAAGTTTTGTGACTAATGTATTTTGCCTTCAAAAATCCCAGAAGGCACGTCGGTGAACGTGGCGGCGAACGAAGAAAGTGCTTCGAGCGGCTCGAGTAGCTCGAGACCTGGACCCTCAAATGATGCCATAGAGCGGATGTTACGCATACTGGAATCGCAACAACGACAAGCTGAGGAGAGTCAACGCCAGAATGAGCAACATCGACGGCAGGTGGAGGCACGTCAAACTCAGTTCGAGGCCCGATTCGAAGCACAATTCAAGTTGCAGCAGAAGCAGCTTGATACTCTCCAGCAGATCGTTCAGACGGTGGTGGCCAACAACAACAACAACTCCGCGACAACTCCTGCCATAACCGAGCCTGCGGTCAGACAAAGTGAAGTCGATCCGGAGGCACCCGAGCTTACACCTGCAGCACCGAAAAGTTCCAACTTCGATGTGTCGAAATTCACAAAGAGTTGACGTACTTCCTTCAATGGCATGGAAGACCCCTCCTTGGCGATCGATTGGTTAGAGGAACTGGAA
Organism: Iris pallida; assembly: GCA_029216955.1. Taxonomy (NCBI): domain Eukaryota; kingdom Viridiplantae; phylum Streptophyta; class Magnoliopsida; order Asparagales; family Iridaceae; genus Iris; species Iris pallida. Next base: position 20,973 of record JANAVB010010466.1, on the reverse strand, counting down.
GACAAGTTCGAACTGCTGGGCGTCGAAGAGTCCAAGAAAGTCGCATGCGCTCAACTTCTACTCCGGTCGAACGTGCACGACTGGTGGGCCGTGCAAAAGCGAGCGATCAGACGCGACGACGAGACAGCGGCAATTTCTTGGGCCACCTTCCGTGACGCATTCGAGATCGAGTACCTCCCCATAGCCATTCGACAAGAGAAGGAAAATGAATTCATGTAGCTAAAGCAAGGGAACATAACGGTGCGGCAGTATGCGACGGAGTTCAACAAGTTAGCCAAGTTTGCTGGAGAATTCCTGCCCTCCCTGGCAAGTCGTGCTCGACGGTTCGAAGTGGGTCTACGCCAATCCATCTACGCCCATGTGTCCGTTCCATAATACAAAATGATGGGGGAGTCTCTCAACCACGCCCTCCGTCTTGAACGCCAATATCCTCCAGGTGCTGCCGGCGCTGTGCATACCTACAATCACAAACGCCCTAGCCACGCGGGAGGAAACAACGTGACCAAGCGTCCGAACAACGGACCCCAGGGCGGACACCAGGCGCAGAACCAGGGACCTCACTGCACAAAAAGCAACCGGAACGGACATCTCGCCGTCGACCGTGAAGTTCAAAATGGCGGATGTTTCATTTGCGAAAAAAGGGGTCACTTTCATGGAGATTGCTCGAAGCATAGAAGAAACAACTTAGACGCGCCTCAGCATCCACATCACCGTCCAGGGAATCAAGTTCCGACACCTCGAGCACCTCAACCCGCACTGCAAAATGGCCAAGACCGTCGCCCCAATGCCCAGGGCCGCGTCTATGCCATGACTCGAGATAAAGTGCTTGCGTCAGATACGGTCGTGACAGGTATACTTAGTTTTAATAATGTGCCTGCTCGTGTACTATTTGATTCAGGTGCTTCGCATAGTTTTATATCGGCGGACTTTGCCGTCGAGCACAAATTTTCAATAATATCACTAAATCTCGATCTTAGTGTGAGCACACCTTCGGGCACACCGATACTCACTAATTTAGCCAGCGCCGACGGGATTATCTGTATCGGCGGTCAAAAGATCGATCTTGACGTGATAGTCCTAGACATGAAGGACTTCGATATCATTCTGGGAATGGATTGGCTCAGGCCGTGCAATGCAACCACAGACTGCGCCAGAAAGACGGTCACCTTCCGCATTCCAGGGGTGCCTGAATTCTGCTTTTCGTGTGGTGAGGCGTCATCGACCTGTATGCTAATTTCGGTGATTTTTGCTCGGAGGATGCTGCATTCTGGGTACAAAGGCTATTTGGTGTCCGTCCGAGACAGGCGACAGGATGGTGCAAACGCGGGTCAGACCGACGTTGTGGCAGAATTCTCCGATGTGTTTTCGGATGAGCTACCCGGCATGCCCCTCGATCGAGAAATCGAGTTCAGCATCGATATATTTTCCGACACTCGACCGATTTCCAAGGCCCCGTACAGAATAGCTTTCGTCGAACTGAAGGAACTCAAGGTCCAGCTACAAGAGTTACTCGACAAAGGGTTTATTCGGCCTAGTGTTTCACCGTGGGGAGCGCCCGTATTGTTCGTAAAGAAGAAGGATGGGTCCATGCGTCTGTGCGTCGATTACCGAGAGTTGAACAAGGCCACCATCCGGAACAAGTACCCATTGCCCCGCATAGACGACCTATTCGATCAACTGCAAGGCGCCTCGGTATTTTCGAAGATTGATCTCCGCTCAAGCTATCATCAACTCAAGTTCAAGTCAGACGACGTGCACAAGTCCGCCTTTCGCACTCGATATGGCCACTACGAGTTCCTGGTGATGCCATTCGGCCTGACGAACGCTCCTGCCGCCTTCATGGATCTGATGAATCGGGTATTTCGACCCTTCCTTGATAAATTTGTGGTAGTCTTTATTGATAATATTCTCGTCTACTCGAAGGACAGGACGCAGTATGCAGAACATCTACAGGCCGTGCTCCAGACACTTCGAGAACATGAGTTATACACGAAGCAGAGTAAGTGCAAATTTTGGCTCAGCAGCGTATCCTTTCTTGGTCACGTCATTTCGTCCGAAGGCATTGCAGTCGACCCGAAGAAAGTAGAAGTTGTTGCTGATTGGAAGCGGCATGCGTCTGCTAGTGAGATTCGAAGCTTTTTTGGTTTGGCAGGATACTATCGACGCTTCGTGAAAGACTTTGCGAAGATTGCATCGCCACTGACTCGCCTCACTCAAAAGGGAGTCGCGTATGAGTGGTCGGATGACTGTGAAGCTTTATTCCAGGAGCTGAAGAAGCGACTAATATCGGCACCTATACTCGTACTTCCGGATGGGCCAGAGGGTTTTCAGATATTCAGCGATGCTTCAGGCCAGGGCTTGGGATGTGTGCTCATACAGCGAAACAAGGTGATATCCTTCGCCTCCAGACAGTTAAAGCCGTACGAGAAGAACTATCCTACGCACGACTTGGAGTTAGCGGCGATTGTGTTCGCATTAAAATTGTGGCGTCACTATCTATATGGTATGGCGTGCGTGATCTATACCGACCATAAGAGCCTCAAGTATCTCTTCACTCAGAAGGAATTGAACTTGTGACAGAGGCGCTGGCTCGAACTGATCAAAGACTATGACTTGACGATCGACTACACTCCGGGCAAGGAAAATGTTGTGGCGGACGCTCTGAGTCAGAAATATCTTGCCTCACTATCCATCAACCGCAGACTACTACAAGATCTAGAAGAAATAGGCATCGATCTCCAGGTTCGATTCAGGGATATACGGCTGGCACAGCTGCAGTTAGAGTCGAGTTTGCTGGAAAAGATCATGGCCGCTCAGAAGGATGATCCGTACCTGAAGAAAGTGTGCGAGCAAATTTCGACAGGTAGTATGATCGACTTTGCGGAAGATAAGACCGGCATGCTGAGAATGAATGGCCGACTATGTGTTCCGGATGATTCAGAACTACGAAAGAAGATAATGTCGGAGACGGATTATGCGAAATATACCTTACATCCAGGCAGTACAAAGATGTATAAGGACCTCCGTACGACCTTCTGGTGGCACGAAATGAAGAGAGATGTGGCGCTCTTCGTGTCGCAATGCATGGCCTGTCAGCAGGTGAAAGCTGAGCATCAGCGACCGGGCGGGGAGATGCAGAACCTTGCCATTCCAGAGTGGAAGTGGGATCATGTCACGATGGACTTTATTGTTGGCCTGCCAAAGACACCACGGGGGTGCGACGCCATCTGGGTCATCGTCGATCGACTAACCAAGTCAGCGGACTTTATTGCCATCAAAGTTACTTGGAGCGTTGATCGCCTGGCGCAGATTTATCTTGACGATATAGTACGGCTGTACGGAGTTCCAGTATCCATCGTCTCTGATCGGGATTCATGGTTCATGTCGCAGTTCTGGAGTAGCCTTCAGTCGACGCTGGGTACCAAGTTGCAGTTCAGCTCAGCTTACCATCCTCAGACCGACGGCCAAACGGAGCGCGTTAATCAGATTCTCGAAGACATGCTACGGCTCTGCGCAATTGACTTTAAATCAAGCTGGGACGTCCACCTACCGCTGGCGGAATTTGCATACAATAATAGCTATCAGTCCAGCATCCAAATGGCACCGTATGAAGCTTTGTACGGCCGGAAGTACAGATCGCCCATTTGCTGGGATAAAGTCGGAGAACGACAGATACTCGGCCCGGAGCTGGTGGAACAAACTGGGGAAAAGGTCAAGCTAATTCGGAAAAGACTGAAGATTGCACAGAGTCGCCAAAAGAGCTACGCCGACACCCATCGAAGACCGCTTGAGTTCCTGTTAGGCGATCATGTGTTCCTGAAGGTGTCGCCCATGCGAGGAGTTACTCTGTTCGGCGCGAAGGGAAAGCTGAGTCCGAGATTCGTTGGGCCGTTCGAAATACTCGAGCGGGTCGCCCCAGTGGCCTATAAAATTGCCCTACCGTCGACGCTTGAAGGTGTGCACAATGTCTTCCACGTCTTCCAACTGCGAAAGTACGTGCACGACCCTAGCCATGTGGTGGAATTTGGCCAGCTGGAGCTAAAGTCCGACTTATCCTATGTTGAAGAGCCCGTTCAAATCTTAGAACGCAAGGATAAGCTGTTGCGGAATAGGGCATTCCCTCTCGTCCGCGTACTCTGGAGGAACCATGCGGCAGAAGAGTCGACATGGGAACTCGAGTCAGAGATGAAGGAGAAGTTTCCTTCATTGTTTTCATAGAGGTAGGTTCTGTTCTTAAGTTTCGAGTACGAAACTTTTCTTAGTTGGTTATGGTGTAGTGCCCCGTCCCTACATCGTGTCCCGTTGTTCGTCCACGGGGTGCGCGAGAAAGGAACACTGTCGCTATCGACTCGGTCGGGACCGATAGGTCGGGATCGATCGAATCGATCGAACGGGAACGGTTGAATTAAGATCCATTCCCCGTTATGGAATGGCTTCTTCGGAACCAAGTCCTATATTCAGCAGGCTGCGCCTCAAGGATTGACTCTGCGGCTGAGTCAGGAGAGACCTCCCGTTGCTCTGCTTTTTATGCCGCTTGCGTTGGTTTTGGCTTTATTTTCTGAATGCGTTTTCGTAAATGTTTTCGATGGTTTTCATGGCTTACGTTTCGAACTTCGCATTCGTATCGAATTTTCTTGAATAACACAGTGTTCTAATCGGTTGCTTGTGCGATATCAGGTGATCGCGTAGGCAACGTCTAGCACGGCCAACCAGTTTCTCGCCTCAAGTAAATACTAAAGTGAGTGGCTGACCCTTCTTCCCTCGACCCTCTTCTCTAATACACTATCAATACTAGACATGTGCTATGCTAGATGTAATGCAACGACATGAATGATATTTCGATGAACGGTCACACGATGTCCCACGAACTCGAACTATACAGATGCTTGTCATAAAATATTATCGTGCTTGCAATTATCAAAATCATATGGAACCGTGCTAAGGATGGATGAATCGATTAAATGAATGTCGCAACGATACTATAAGATGTGTCTTGAAATAACAAATTAACTTAGCATGGTCATGGACAACTTGTCGACAAGGGCGATTGTTTCTTCGGACGGTATCCCGAGGCCACGGGACCGTTCCGGCCTAGGAAGAAACACGGATAGCTATGCCGGATGCATGCCACGTTAGGCAGTGGCTTTCAACGGGGCTCGCTACCCGCGCTGAAGGACCTCTGTCTACCAAGCTATATGTCCAGGATGGCTTGTCATGCTAGTGACCTTCACGAACGCACTAAATTACGTATTTATCAACATGACAGGGAAGAACATGGTAAGTTTACGCTACGACGGCGCGCTCTGCCGGGGGTAAGATCATTCGTTATTAATCGGTTGTGCTTTCAAATATAAGTTTGAATTGAGTAGGATGGCTAGCAACTTCATTAAATATTTGCATGCACGCTAACTTGAATTCTTCAACAAATGAGAGCACGGGATTTAAATTGCCACGCACCAGCACAAAGTGTAAAGTGCTGACCCTCGCTCTCAACAGGTACTCGGGACCAGGATAGCGTGCCAAGGAACTGAAGACGACGCTCCTTTCTTTTGAAGCCTTCCAAGAGTGAAGGCTAGCTCTGCAATATTTTGAAGACTCCGACCCAACTGTATCATGAGTCACAAACTCTCGCCGATCCCAGGTCTTAGAGAGTCATTTTGATGTTTGTAAAAAGGGATGTAAATGTATGGAATGACTATCTCATCGATGTCAGTTGTAAGCCCGCGGGGCCTCTTTTGTAACCGAGTCTGTAATCTAACATATTATCAATGATAATGCAAATTTTCTTTTATAAATCACTGTGTTCAATTTCTCTACGTACTCTTAAATATGCTGTTGTTTCGGATAACCTTATGAACCGCCTTGCGTAAGCGCAACTTAGGCTTGCACGGCATCACGCCCGGGGGACGACTATCGATTCTAACGAATCGGGGCTTGACAGTTAGAGCGTTCTTCGCTATCAGAGTCGGAGACTGCTGGGGATAACATCGCAGGAGAAGCATATCTGAGACCTCTTTTGGTCTTGTTGTAATACATATCAGATTTTCCTTTTGGAACAGCCGTACGAATAGGAGTTCGTCTACCCTTACCGTAGTTGAGGCCATTTTTAAAGTCATAACCCATCTTACGGATGATGTCTTTTGATTGTTGACTATAACGATGGAGTTGTAGATGTCCTGTATCGTTAACTTGCTATCATCCGTATAGCTGAATTGTTGTTCTGGTCCTTTACTAAAAAGTATTAGACTTTCACCTTTCTTTCGAGCAGGGACAATACGGTAAGAGTCATCTGGATCTTCAAATGAGACTTCTGTTTGAAGAGATTGTACAACTCCTATTGTAAATGATTTGAAGCTATCTAACATATCCAAATAGCATTTAATATGATAAATAACATCAGTATTCTGGAAAGTAGATGCTTTTTTATTGATCTGTACATCTGAATTTACAGCAGGACCTTTAGCCTTAGCAGGCTTGGTCAGATTAATTACAAGAGGAGGAGAAGCAGAACGTGGAAGAGACTTGTTACGACGGAGGTCGATGACAAGCGGCTCAGAGGAGGTAAGCTCCCTTTTTCCTTGTTGTGAGTTAAATCAACAACAAGAGGCTCAGAAGAAGTGAGCTGCTTTTTGTCCTTGTTATGACGTAAGTCGATAACAAGTGGCTTAGAAGAGGTGAGCTCCCTTTTATCTTGATCGCCATCAACCGGTTTTTTCTGAATTGGCAAGTGAATAGCCAATGGTTTAGAAGACTGAGGATGAGAAATGCGCCCTTTGACAGGTATAATAAGAGTGTCTTTGGGCACTGCTCCTTGGTCTTCTTCAGTATCCATGGCCAATACCACTTTTATAAATTCTTCCTTATACATACGAGCGTCATTACAGTATGCTTCGACACCCTTGAAAGGATAAAGGTCTGCAACTTCTTTGTGAACTTCTCTTTTGTCATCGACATATTTAAAGCATTGATAAAGAGTTGATGGAACAATGTTATGTTCATGGAGGAAGGGTCTTCCCAGAAGAGCGTTGTAAGAACAACCATGATTGTCGATGATATAAAAGGTCACCGTTGTACGAAGATTGCCTATTTGGAGTTTTAAACGGATCTTGTCCAAAGGTTCACTCCTTCCTTGGTTGAATCCCAAGATAGTAGTGATTGTACTTGAAAGACTATAAACTAGTATCTTCAATGCGTCCAACTTCGTCTTTGGCATGATGCTGAGAGCAGACCCTGGATCTATCAAGATACGATCGACTTTCATTGAATCGACATATCTTGTATAGTAGAGAGGACGATCATGTCTATTATCCTCCAGCAACATATCATCTTGAGTGAAAGTGATGTTTGGAATCAACTCCAGGACACTATGACAGTGACGGCATTAGATTGGTTCTGATTCCGGCTTTTTGAGAAGAGTTAAACAAGTTTCAGCCTGCATCAGAGCTTCACTTAAAGTTTCTCGCATCTCTTTGGAAAGGCACAAGAGCTCGAAGATTGAGAGCCTAGCCGGTGTATTGGCTAATTGAGCCAATATATCAAAGTTGTACGGCTTTTCAAGTCCTGTAGGAGATGATTTCTTCAGGGGTTTATCAAAGCAGACTTGTTGCTTGCCTTTGTCAGCTACCACCGGCTTGGGAGGAATAGGCACTACAACTGGTGAGGATGTGAAAGGAATCTCTTCAGAGGAAGTAGATTGTGCTGGAACAGGTTTAGAAGAAGAAGCAGGAACCTCTTGAGCTTTAGAATGATCTTTCAAATAGGCTTTCCCTGATCTGGTGCCTAGCAGAATTTCTTCGTCAATTATGGGGTCAAAAGACACCATGTTGCAAGTCTTCGTCTTGCCTTTAGAATGACATTTCTTCTTGGAAGAAGAGGGCACTTCGAACTCCGTAGCAAGATCGGGATGAATCCACATAATTTTGCCGTTGTCAAGAGACAAGGGGACAAGACCTTCATTTGGTGGAGGAGGAAGATTCATAATCTCAAGAGTAGCTTTGGGAATAGGAATAACGCCATGTTGTACCATCTGCGGAGGGAAGTCACCAAACTGGACCGAAACCATGTTTGCAGTAACAGTCTTCTCATCTTGCTGTAGAGTAACGACACCAGCATTGACAAGCTCTTGAATTTTGTCCTTGAGCACGTAGCATGCTCGAGTAGGGTGTCCAATGAACCTGTGGTAGACACAATATTTAGGATGATCTGTCTTACCGACTTCATCAGGTTTCTTTGGGTCTGGGAGCTGAATCTTGTTGCTTTTGAGTAAGCAATCAAAAATGCTTGCAGTGTCATTCTCGTCGAAGGAATATTCTACTTTCGGACGAGGTTCCCTCGGTGGAGGTGCAGAAGGAGTGGAAGTGGATGTAGGCGGAGCTATATTAACAGCTAGAGACTCTTTATTCTTGTTCAGATTGATGTTCAAAGTCTCTTTTGCTTTGCGGTTCTTCTGGCGGTTGCCACCACCTGATGTCTGGTGTTCATCTCGATCGGGGTTAGACATTTGTACCCCCAACTGCTTGAACTTCTCAGCACTCACTTCCGCAGCTTTGGCGTTAACAATGAATGAGGGCCAATCTTGGAATTGGGTAGATCTTGTCCATATACTGATGATAGGCAAAAGATTTGCCTTACAAGTATCAATAGTGACAGCAGCTGGAGTTCCGGGAGGCATCTTCAAGGCTTCACGGCGGAACCGTTCGATAAAACTCTCAGCAGTTTTATTATGTTTCTGTTTGATTTTGTTGAGAGCCGACATAGTCATGTCGTTGAATCCTTCATAGAACTGTTCCAGGAAGATTTGCTTGAGACCTGAGAAGGAAGTGATACAACCATCGGGCAAACTTCTGTACCAGTCATATGCTAAGCCGGCTAAACAACCGACGAACACTCTAGTAAGAAGAGCGTCATTTGGCTGGAGTTGAACGGTCATTACCTCAAAATGATTGATGAACTGACTAGGAGAAGTACTGCCATCAAACAAAAAGATTGTTGGGATCTTGTACTTTGGTGGGAACGGGACTTCTTTCCATTCAACTGGATAAGGCTGCTTGATCCCCAATCTTTGCAAGTTGTCTTTCTCTTTGAAAGCTTCGAACTGGGTTCGCAAGAGTTTGACAGCTTTATTGGCGTCTTCTTATGACGAAGAAGGAGCAGGTTGAGTTAGAGTGGTAGGAGGAGGAACAACATTGTAAGAACTACCCCCAGCTCCTGATTGACTAGGTGTAGTTTAAACTTATACTTGTACAGGAGGCATTTGAGGAGACATTACCCCCAGCCCAGTATTGGCAGGTATCGATGATGCTATGATTTCAGGATTAGCAGTAGGTACAGTCGGTGGTGTGGCATATTGGGCCACTATGATAGAATGCATACTAGCAACCATTTCAGCCATGGTTTTTAGCTTGTCTTCTAGTGCAGCGATTCGCTGTTCCTGATTTGCAGAAGTTGAAGCATCTGGATCTTTATTGACAACATAAGCTGTCACTTCTCTTGGTACAGTAGAAGACACTGTCTGTTCAGAGCTTTCACTGTATGCATCATAGTCGGAGAAAGAGTCGTCTCCTGACTGAGAAGTAGAAAGATAACCCGAAGGACCTTGAAGAAGATTCCTTTGACCGATTGTGTCTCAGTTTCGGGACCGGGTATGTCGAAACACTCCTTCAGAAGATTCTTGAAGTAAATCTAGATACCGTTAGCTTGGTTTACGAGGTTTGCCGTGCTTAGAGCACTTTCTACCCCCAGTATCTCGGGAAGTCATATTAACAAAAGCATACAAGACTTCATCTTCTTCTAACATAGCTTCAAATTTAGCAAAAGTCAGACGATCGACGACAGATTATTTTGTTGTTTGACAACAACATTGGATGATGACTTTGTGGTTGCAATGATGATCAGATGATTGAACTGAAGGTGTTGAGATAGTATCCCGCTTTTGTCTGAGATGTTCTCGGAGATCGGGAACAGCAGCAGGACGAGGAAAACTCAGAGGGATCTGTTCTTTGACAATATTCGGAATATGATTCCAATTCTTTAAATGTTTAGTCCCTTGAGTGTACAGGGAAGTGTTCACTTCATTAGCATAAGTGTCAGGATTTTTGACCCTGGAAGTTTGTCTTTGATGTTTGATCTTTTGGCATTGGCTGTTTGCGTTTTGCTGAAGTAGGCCTGTTAAGATAAGTTCTTAAATCTGCCAACTCACCCCCAGGGGTTTCTGTTTGAGACACCAGCAGTTTTTCCTGTCTTGAGCGGGATATCTTGAAGGTTGGGAGGTCCTGGAACTCTGCTACCGGGGTAGGCAGAATACCTCTTTGGTCAGTACAAGTTCTCTTGTCATAAAGGAAAGAAGAATCTTTGTTTGAAAGAGTTCTAGTATTGACTGGTGCCGAGGCACGTTCAGATTGATCTTCTTCGGTAAAAACTGAAGAAGATTGAGAAAAGACCAAAGGGCCTTTTCCTTTGTTTTGTGAAGAAGGGTTAGCTAAAGAGCGTTTCCCTCTATTGTCTTCCAAGTCATGGGACAAGAAAGTTTAAGAAAAGACCAACGGGCCTTTTCCTTTGTTTTGAAGAGGAAGAGGAATAGCCAAAGGACTACCCCCAGTAGATTGCGCAGGAGCAATATGGTGTTTGAGAGGAGGAACAGAGCTCTTCTCCTTGTTATGAGAAGAAGAGAGTTTAGCCAAAAGGCTGTCACTCTTGGATTGCACAGGATTAGCTTGCGCATGAATGGATGGCACACTGGTTTTGGCCACAGAAACTGTGGTTTACGCATCAGGAGTTCTTGCCACAGTGTGTTTAGGGTAGACTCTGGATGCTGGAATATTGGTTTGCGCAGACAGATTGGCAGCCAATTGCGCCAGAGGCATAGGAGTCTTGTACTTAGCTAAGGCAGCATATGAAGTCTTCTGTGTACTGGCAATAGTAGATTGTGCAGCAATAGCAGAGACAGATTGTGCAGCAGGCTTGATGACAGAAGCTTTGGACTGCACAGCAGTCTTGCTAGCAGACTGCACAGAAGTCTTGTTGACAGCATCAATAGACTGCACAGCAGTCTTTGGGACCCACACTGGACGCACTTTGCTTGTGGCAGAAGTGGTTGCAGTGCGAGGAGTGGTCTTAGAGTTGATCATAGCCTCGTAGGCTGTCTGGCTGATCTTCACAACCAGTGTCTTCTGCGTCTTTCCGATAGACGCTACGTCACATTGAGTTGTCACTTCCTCATCGGAGGAGAAAGTCGTCCCCAGCAGAGTCGCCATTTTGTTTTTAAAAACCGGTGTGTGCCATAGTCATACACACACACACAGGGAGCAAGCCTCCACTGCTACCCATGTGGCCACCCAAGCCAAGGCCTGTCATGCAGGCCAATCAAGGCTTGCTGCTGCTAAGAGGGGGCCAATCCCCTGCTACAGAAGCATGGGTACTGCTCTGTCTGCAGGACAATGGGTTTGTCCCTAGCAGTAGCCAATTGGCCTTAGTGCAGGGCCAACCCTCACTCACCTGCTAACAGGGACATGCAGTCCCCTATCTGCCTAAGGGTACTCCTGTAAAACATAGGCTCCTCCCTAATCTGTCATATTGGACACTCACAATGATATATTCACTAATTCCTGCACTCGACCCATATATATCACCCTTATACAGGTACGATACTGTCCCATGCTTGTGCATTGCTGCTGAGTGCTCAAACCTGAGCCTCCTACCCTTCTTAGGCTGTCACTATTGCTACTAAGTCCCTATCCCATATAACTGATACATGATTAAGGTATGACTGATACAAAATAGATATGGGACTGATCCATGTATACTTGCAATCATAAGACTGACACATGTTCATTCTAATGACTGATAAAACTTCCTTCTTAACCAATTGATACTAAAACCCTTTCCCTTGTACTGATACCATTTACCAGTATCAGACCATGCCCCTCTCCCAATCATCCTACCACAGGGAACACCCTATTATACTACACTCAAATCCCTCTCACTTCCTATTTCACCCTCGAGCTAGCTGTTGCCTAGCACTCACCTTTCCTATAGGCCTATATACATATTACATCCTCTAAAAGTAACCTTAGATTATACACAGGTCTTTACGAATCCAAATATGCATAGGGGTGGTTATCTATAGCTATATTCATATCTTATATTATATCCCAAAGAATAACTTACCTGTCATTACCTTATGGGAATTTCTTACATATGGATAGATACGTCCTACTAATAACCAACCCACAAGTCTGCCTAAGCCCTCACTACACACACTCAATTTTGAACCCCATACACAATCCTCACTCCGTGCCTGTAGGGAGGCCAAAGCCCTGCTGCAGGCCCTAAGGCAGGTATGTCTGGCCTCATACATCACTCACTTAGCTCACTGTCACAGGGACACCTACACACTTCACTGATTCAGTCACTAACATAGGGAATGGCTCACTCACACATTATATATGAGTTTACAAGGACACTCAACTGACTGAACATAGGAAACTAGTTAACACACTGGTTAATGGGACACTTGTTCACTGACACAACTCAACACTTACACTCATTAAAACATGGATGACTGAACTGACACTCTCTAGGACACCAACACAAGATACTAACTACTGATACATGATTTAGGATGCTAACTATCTTTGGGACTGGGACACTCTAATTCCTCACTAGCTACATAGGCCTTTGGCCAATGGCCTAACTGCCACTGAACTTAACTGACTTCAGTTAAATGTCAAAGACAGTCTACTCATGACATTCACTGATACTCACTAATTCCTTATACACACACACACACACACTCTCTCTCTCTCACTTAACACTCTATGTGATCAGTCCTTTACTGACTGATAGAACATAATGGAATGGGGTTTTAAATCCCCTATCAAGACTCCTAAATGCACTCACTATCCCAATACTACAGTGATACACTAATACTTCCAACTATGAATGTCAAAGGACACTCAACCGAACTCACAAGGACAGTCCCCTAGACTTAGGCACACACTCGGCTTCCCAGATACTATCACACAAACAAAACACTATGACACTCACACATACTGTTACATGGATTGTCATATAGGAGTGATACCACTCTAACCTCCCTTGACAGTTCAAACCTCATTCACCAACTCTCAAAACAGTACACACATGGCACACACACTCTCTCTTAGCACCAATGCACTCACTATTAGTCACTAACTATGCACTACTCAAGTCTTTGACACTAACACATGAACTCTCTCATACAGTTCACTAAAACAGTAAACAACATGCCCAAATGTAAGTACATGTACATGTACATACCCATTCATATAGATACATACATATTTATATATAGATATAAATACATAGAAATCATATATCTATTTCTATGAGCAAATCAAACCACTCTTAAGTACAAAAACTGAATAGTGGAGCTAAACATGGTCTAATTGTCATTTTGATAAACACTTGGTGGGCAAAATTCATATTTGCCCCCAAATGGGCACAAACGTCTCTCTATCTCTCTCTATAGGTCTCCTATGAACCTCTTTCTTGTTCATAAGGGTAGCCCTTAGCCATGAGAAGGTCACTAGGAGTCTAAACCACTATGCAATGTGAAATGACAAGTGAAGTAAGGATTTTACCTATTGGGAGATGGATTCCCATTGTATTGCACCAAGGGAACACAAGGAAGTAGATGTACACCTCCCTCTAGCAAGCTCCACACCAAGCTTCCTTCCTCAAGATCTCCCTTAGAAATGGCAAGCTTTTTGGTCTTCTTGGAATGAAAGGGGAGGTTTGAAATGGTATGCTAGGTTTTTCCTTCTAGGTTGGAATGAAGTAATGAACTAAAGGGTTATTCATGAAGGGATTTATGTAGAGTTTCATTAGGGATACGGTTTGGTTGTAGGGTAGCTAAGATGATTTAAAGGCCCTTCCCCTTTTGTCATGACTAGAATGATTAATATTCCATAACTATTGTAATAACTAACTAACTAACTTTTCTAATAATGGCTATTCTAATTAATTAAGCCTATGGATCAAGTTAAATTAAATAGGGTCCACCAAGTTCAATGATTAGGCAAGTCTACAATTAAGTGCAACCATCATATTTAATAAAAAAACACTAATTAGATAATTGTAAAATGACAAAAATATCATTGTTTTAGAAATGTGGTAGTGACACCAATGGTGTCCCACTCAATTGAGTTCCCATGTGCAAATCAAATGGAACAAGACCCAATTATTAGACTTTCGGAACTTATTTCGTTTTAATAAATCATACCGGCCCAAAACTAGTCCAATTAGCCTTGGTAGGGCATATACTAGGTTGCCAAAATATATTAGGATTAATTGAGATAGATTTTATATGATTTTTTACAGCCATGTTGGATTAAACACAACCAAATATTTGATTTCCAAATTAGGAAACCATTTAAATATATTAGGGTGTACCTTTGAATATCTTGAAGGTTCGACCACCAAACTCAACCAAAATTACCTAAAACCTTCTATTACCAAACCCTGACATACCTAACATTAAATCTTTATAAATAAGATCATATATGGTAGTCCACTTTCCCCATTAAGAGGCCAAACCCAACAACCCTCCTATATAAACCGGACAACACCAAATAAACCCTAGCCACCAAAACCTCCTTTTTGTCGTGCCACTACTTCCACGATGACCCTAAGAGACCCCTCTTCAATCCTATTAATACTTGGAGGAGTCTCGTCTATGTGTTTGATCGTTTGGGGGCCGAACATAAAGGTTATCCCCAACCGTAATAAAAATTATGAACCTAGGTTTGTTCACTTTGACGCTGTGTTTCATCTACTTTTATTTGTCCGTTTGCCATGAGTCCAAAAATAAATTTTAACCCTATGTGTTTAGTTTGTTCTTCAAATGGCCATCCATGTGGTTCTACATGGTTTGTCTGTGGCGTCCGTTATATGGATATGTGTCTAGATTGAACCTATTTTGTTGCATACAAGTTTTCGACGACTTGCGAAGAGCTTCTACCTCAAACGAAATATTGGTAATGATCCTAAAATCCCTCTCTGTCATCCATAATGCTCTTTATTGATATTTGTAAGTTTTTCATATATTTTTTCAACCATATTCATTGTATGAAATTATGAACCTAGAAATCCATTGATCTTCATAGTTTGTTGTGTCTGTTGTTGTGCAACCAATTTTCATATGGATTTTGATGTTTTAAATCATGAAAAATCAAGATTTAATTTCTAAATATTATATTTTAAATATATTATTTTAGAATATTAAATTAATATATTTTTTGTAAATATATCTTTTCAAATAATCCGAGAAATTATAATTTTGTGCGACTAGTTGTACTTGACAACTAGTTATGGTCTTTTATTATAAATATTAATATAAATTATATTCTAATTTTTAATATATTTTCATAATTAATAAATATATATTTATTATATAAAAATGGTATTTTATTGCAGTAGCATGTTATCTATAGAGTTGTGACTAAATAATAGTAGTATTTTTGCTCTAAATTTTGTAGTATTATTCTATAATGCATGTCATGCACTTTTTGATATAAATTTACATTTTTCCAATATATTTATGATTTACTTCAGAATTATAAACTTAAAATTTTCTATTTACTTTTGGGTCCAATCGGATTGACAAATTGGTGATAATGTGCTACTAGTTTGATATAATAATTAGTGGCTTGTTTTCTTGAACATATTATAGTTAAATATTATATTTTAAAAAAAACTTATTATTTTTATCATGGTGACTTGATGCTAAGTATATTAGATGTAGCTATATATGGTATGGTACTAGTGTAGTTAGAATATGCCGAGTCAAGGCTATATATAGTATGATTGTACTTATAGTGTGTGTATGACATAGATATGTCATTGACTGGTAGTTGCATATCGGCGGACTTCGCCTCAGTACATAAAAATAATTCTGATGCCACACATAGTTTCATATCGGCAGACTTTATCGCAGAACATAAATTTCCTATGACACCACTAGGCCTTAACCATATTGTTAGCACACCATCGGACACACAACTACCTGTTCACTTCGGTTGTAGAGATGGAGTCATTTGTATCGAAGGTAAGAAGGTATACCTTGATGTGATAGTTCTAGATTTTAAGGCCTACGACATCATTCTGGAAATGGATTGGCTCAGCGCTTGCAATGCCACTATTGATTACGCAGAAAAGGTCACCTTCAGCCTACCTGGAGAGACCAACGCAAGTTCTGCTACTTGTGTGGTGAAGCGTCGACGTCATGCATGGTGATTTCAACAATTTCTGCTTGGAGGATGCTGCATTCCGGCTGTGAAGGATACTTGGTGTTGGTTAGTGACACGAGACATGATGGTGCAAACACAGGTCAAACTGACACTGTGGCAGAATTTACCGATGTGTTTTCGGACGAGCTACCAGGTATGCCACCCGATCGAGAACTCGAATTTTCAAGGCTCCATACATAATGTCCCCTGCAGAAATTAGGGAATCAAGGCCCAGTTGCAAGAATTGCTCAACAAGGAATTCATTCGGCCTAGTGTGTCACCATAGGAAGTGCATGTGTTGTTCATGAAGAAAAATGATGGGTCTATGCATCTCTGCATTGACCATCGAGAGCTGAACAAAGCTAATATCTAGAATAAATATCCACTGCCCCATATAGACGACTTGTTCATCAGTTACAAGGTACCTCAGTGTTTTTTAAGATTGACCTTTGCTCGGGTTACCATCAACTCAAGATCAAGCTAGATGACGTGTCGAATTCAGCATTCCGTACTCGATCCGGCCACTATGAGTTCCTTTCGTTCGGCCTAACAAGAACCCTTGCTACCTTTACAGATTTAATGAATCGGTTGTTTTGGCCCTTTCTTGACAAGTTCGTTGTAGTATTCATCAACGACATTCTCGTCTACTTGAAGGACGGAGCATAATACACAGAGTATCTACGGGCTGTACTTCAGACCCTTCAAGGCAACCAGTTGTATACAAAGCCGAGCAAATTAAATTCTGGACAAGGAGTATATCATTCTTTGAGAACATCATCTATGCAGAAGGCATCGTAGTCGATTCGAAGAAAGTTAAAGCCATTGTTCATTGGAAGCGGCCTACGTCAGCTACTGAGATCCGAAACTTTCTTGGCTTGGCGGGATACTACATATGATTATTGAAAGACTTTTCAAGGATCGCATCGCCAATGACTCACCACACTAAAAAAGTCACGTTCGTGTGGTCAGACAACTGTGAAGCTTGCTTCCAGGAGCTAGAGCAACGGCTCGTATCGGCCCCGATACTCGCACTTCCGGAAGGGACTGAGGGATCTTAAATATTTAGGAATACTTCAGGCCAGGGATTGGGATGTGTACTCATGCAGCGAGATAAGGTGATATCTTTCGCTTCAAGACAGTTGAAGCCGCACGAGAAGAACTAGCATATGCATGACTTGGATTAGCGACGATTGTTTTCACAATAAAACAGTGGCGACACTACCTTTATGCTGAGGCGTACGGGATTTATATGGATCACAATAGCCTCAAGTATCTCTTTACCCAAAAGGAGATGAACTTATGGCAAAAGAGTTGGCTAGAACTAATCAAGGACTATGAAGTGACGATCGACTATACACCGGACAAGCGAAATATTATGGCAGACGCACTGAGATAAAAATACATAGCTTTGCTATCCATCAATGACAAACTACTACGTGACTTAGAGGAGATGTGCAGTAAACTTCGAGTTATATTCGTGGACGCACAGCTGGTTTAATTGCAAGTAGAGCCGAGCTTGTTAGAAAAGATCAAGACCACTCAGAAGGACGACCTCTATATGAAGAAGATGTGAGAGATGATCTCCAGGGTAAGGCGATCGACTTTGTTGAAGAAGAGGCCTGAGCGTTACGGGTAAAAGGTCGGCTATGCATTCTGGATGACTCATAACCCCCAAAAATATTGTCGGAGACGCATTACGCAAAATATTTCTTGCATCTAGGTTGCAAGAAGATATACAAGGACCTACCCGTAACATTCTGGTGGCACCAGATGAAAAAAGATGTAGCAATCTTCGTATCTCAATGATTGGCCTGCTAATAGGTGAAAGTTGAGCACTAGAGACCGGGCGAAAAGAGGAAGAACCTTGCCATTCCAGAGTGGAAGTAGGAACACATCATCATGGACTTTATTGTTGGTTTGCCAAAGACACCATGAGGGAACGATACCGTCTAGGTCATCGTCGATCGACTAACCAAGTCAGAATATTTTATTGTCATCAAAGTTACTTGGAGCGTCGATCGCTTGGCTCAAATTTACCTTGACAAGATTGGGTGACTGCATAGAGACTAAATTGAAGTTTAGCTCTGCTTATCATCCCCAAACCGACGGCTAAATAGAGCAAGTGAATCAGATTCTCGAAGATATGCTACAGTTTTGTACAATAAACCTGAAGTCAAGCTGGAAAGTTCATCTACCAAGAGCGAAAATTCTATTCAATAATAGCTACTCATCCAACATCCGGATGGAACCTTACAAAGCTTTTACAGGCGTAACTGTAGATCATCCATTTGCTGAGATGAAGTCAGAGAGCGGCAAATTCTCTACACGAAGCTGGTGGAGCATACCGTATAGAAGGTCATGCTAATACGGGAGAGATTGATAGTGGAACAAAGTCGAGAGAATATCACCAATGAACTCTTGGGTTCCTGGAAGGCTATTACGTGGTTCTGAAGGTAGCGTCCATGCGAGGAGTCACCAGATTCAAAGCTAAAGCCAAGTTGAGTCCAAAATTTGTTGGTCCTTTCGGAATATTGAAGTGAGTCGCCCCAGTAGCTTACCAGATCACATTACCACTAGCACTATCGGATGTGCACACTGTCTTTTACGTTTATCAGTTGCAAAGTATGCACATGCGCTGAGCCATATGGTAGATTTTGGTCAGTTGAAGCTGAAGGCGGACTTATCGTATATGGAGGAACCGGTCCAAGTCTTGGAGAGTAATGATAAGTTGCTTCAAAATCATATGATCCCCCTCGTTCGCGTGATCTCGAGGAACCATTCGGTCGATGAGCAGACACGGGAACTCGAGTCAAAGATGAAGGAAAAGTTTCATTCATTATTTTTATAGTAGTAGGTCCTATTCTTAAGTTTCAAGGATGAAACTTTATCTTAGCGGGTTATGATGTAGTATCCTATCCCAACATCATGTCCCATTCCTCGTTTACTGGAGCGCAGTTAAGAAATACTATCTCTATCGATTGATCGGGACCGATTGAATCAAGATCATTTTTCATTATGGATCAGCTTCTTCAGAATCAAGTCTCATATTCAATGGGTTGTGCCTCAACGATGGGATCTGCGACTGAGTCAGGAGTGGCCTCCCATAGCTATGTTTTTCATGCCGCACTCTTTGGTTTTATGAGTGCATTTTCATGAATATTTTTATGAATTTTATTGCTTGCGTTCTTCGAACACTACGCCAAAATATGCATTTTTGACGTACCAAAACCATCATAAATCACGTTAAACGACAATTTTAACCTGTCAGAACAACCGTCGTTAATAACGCGTCCCAAAAATTAAACAACAGTTTTGAACTGTCATTTTATAGTTGAATAAAATGACAGTTATAATCTGTCAAATAAAAATGATGGACTAAAACTATCAAATAACCTGTAAATTGGTCTACCACTATTTTTTGTTTTTCAACAGGTAAGGCCTGTCATTTTTTGGAAACAAAAAAAAAACTCAATTCATCCATATAAAATCTATTTATTTCCAAAAAAATTCAATTCATCCATATAAAATCTATTTAAACATATTTCTCCTCTATATAAAACTGAAATACATCTGAATAAAATTTCATATAAACATCAACAATGGAAAAAACATCAATCAAAATTGAATTAATTACTAAATATATCGAGTTTATATAGCAATATTCTATCAAAAAGCAAAAAAGTAACTCCAATGTTTCTAGCTCACAACGATTTCATTCTCATGATTAACAAAAAGATAATGTTATTGCTAGCTTAGAATCTCAAGTGTAGTACAAAAAAGAGAATTTCAAAACCTTACAAACTGAATATTTGGCCAATTAATCATTTCCCCAACAGTAATATCATCAAACTTTCCATCTCTATCGAACAACATCTCATTGTCGTCAAAGATTTCATCGAGAATGATATTATAAACTTCATCATTAAATGGTGCATCTGTATTCACACGTCCAATAGCAACGACTTTGTTTCTAAAATTCTTCAAAAGACAAGTCTATGGGCAAGGTAGACGGATCATGTCCCTATATAAAAACAAGAAAAAACATAAGTATACAATAGTTCTTGATTCTCCATAAATATTCAAAAAAATCTATAAAGTTATATAACTATATAACAAAGGATAGAAATAGATGATAAGAATGAAAAACATAAGTATAACCGTAGACATGTCTCCAATAGTATATTAAATGTCAGCTCAAAATGATCAATAACTACAAAATGAGAGTACAAATAAGCTAGATAATTCTTTATAATGTGTGGATAAAATAAAATAGTACCCTCAAAGGAAAATACATGTAAGTTACCCACCATATATGCATATACAGAACCTCATGGCAAAAATACTTGGGATAAAATCTTGATCAATAACACATAGCAAAAATAATTATGATAACTTGAACCAAGATTTAAATATCAATAACTATAACATTTTTTATGATGTTTTTGTATGGGTAGGAAATTATGTCTTGCATTTGAAATTTGCAATTTTCCTAGAAAGATATGTTTATATATATATATATATATATATATATATATATATATATATATAAAATATATATATATTGCATTATGTTTATGTGCCAGTATATTAAAA
Organism: Iris pallida; assembly: GCA_029216955.1. Classification (NCBI taxonomy): domain Eukaryota; kingdom Viridiplantae; phylum Streptophyta; class Magnoliopsida; order Asparagales; family Iridaceae; genus Iris; species Iris pallida. The sequence continues at coordinate 115 of JANAVB010010466.1, read as the reverse complement.
AAAGGTGAATATTGTTTGTTTGCCTTAGAACAACACACTTCTCCTTATTTTTAGAAAATTTGCTGTAGAGATAAAATATTATTAAATATTTGATGGAAGATAAGAAGTTTGGGAA